>VKOC01017275.1:0-21222 GCA_009364415.1 Spea multiplicata
CCCCCGATACACAGTGCTTAACGGAAGATGGCGACGCAGAGAGGGTATTATATCATTCCATTCAAAAGCCCAAAAGATCATCACATTAAGAGTAAAAAAAAAAAAAAAATCCCTGAAAACGATCTCACGCTGATCATGTACGGTGTATCCGATTTCTTTACTTCTAGATTCCGTTGAATTTAAAGTTTCATTTTCTTCTTTTTGCCCAAGGGTGTAGCATTTGCCGGTTATGCAACGCATGCGAGAAATATTCGATATCCCTGGATACACAGCGGCCCCTATCCCATATCGCATGATTGCATTATCTTATGTGTATTACACATATAGGCCAGGGGTGTCCAACCTGCGGCCCTCCAGCTGCTGCAGGACTACATCTCCCATACTCCTCTGCCAGGTCCTTAGCTGAAATAGCATTATGGGAGATTTAGTCCTGCAGCAGCTGGAGGGCCACAGGTTGGACACCCCTGATTTAGGTTGAGCTTAATGTGCTAATGATTAGTGGAAAAAAGTTATTTTACCGACGGACCCACCTTACGATTGTACCGCATTCTTCCTCAAAAAGTATTTAACATGAAATGACTGCATTACTGCGTCTTTCTAAGCAAACATCCCTCATTGCCCTAGTTTTTCTATTGCATGCAGCAGATTATCCACCGTCTCAAGACCAGGAGATCTCAAAAGGATTTCCAATCGGCAAAGACAAGTTGTTTATGGACAGCACCTGAAAGACAGAAAACAGACGCTATAGACGACAGAGAACGAGAGCGGAAACTTCAGAAGCCTTTAAAAGAATTCTGCAGGGTAGGTGGAACAGCACCTTTAATCACTGCGTGTCTATATCGGCCTCAAAAAGCGATCATGATAATTGTGGTCACTTTTTTTTTGCTAACTGAGGGTGTAAGGATAAGACATCATGCGCTACTTTGGTAGCAGGCCAGCCCGGGGCCACCATGAACGTTGAGCCATCGAGTCTTTGGGACTCTGGACCTGGTTGTTGAAGGATCCTCTGGTGACGCTTGGCCAAAGAGAATAGTCTGAGAAGGAAAGCTGGTTTATTTACCACTTTGGGCACATCGGAATTACCTTGGTCTCCATGTTGTATTCAAAGTTTTCACTGGCCACTCCATTCACCACCACTTTGCGTGGTGGAGCGGGTACTCCGTAGACCGCCACTGTACCCAGCTTCAGGGCGTCTGCCTGGCTGTTCAGCCGTATCACCTCGCTCAGGACGATGTTCTGCAGAAAAATAAGGTTCTCATTTTAGCCAAACGATGGTTAAATCCCCCTTCGTTTTCATTCTCGCTCAAAAATGACAAGAACCAGCAATGTATAGCTTTATTCCATGGTGGACACGCCGAAAACGTACATTCGTGGCCAAGAAGATAATCTGGGTGTAGTCTCCCCTCTCAAATGTTCCTAAACTGTCGCCATCATCCCAGAAGAGCTCTCCACGGGCAAATCCCTCTACCGTCAAAGCCACCACCAGGGTCAGGTCACTTTTGCGCGTCTCCTCCGTGGTCATAAGAGGCGTCTGAAGAGAAAGCAGAATTAACCAAAAAACACAGTTTTATAAGAAAAATAGCCTGGACTATACCCACCGTACGATACCATTACATGGACATATCAATGGCCTCACAGCATGACCTCTTCTCATAGAGGACGGGGACTCTTGAATTAACAGACAGTCTAGACCCTAACATTATATTTTTTGTTTTTAAAGCACTCATGTGATTGGCTGCTGCTATTCCCATTGGTTTCAATAAGAGATCAATTTGCAATGACTAGAAAAGGGTGGGTTCTACTGAGCATGTGCAAGAAGTGTACTGAAGTATGCTCGTGGCTTTCAGTAGAGGCAGCCGGGGAGGAGTTACACGAGACAAACCTAAAATACGTCAACGCCAATAACTAAAAAATTAAATAAAATATTGTCTGGCATTTATAATATTCTCCCGCGTCTCACCTGTACAGGTAAAATGTGGCCCCCTCGAACGTGAATATTTATGTCGCCAAGAGGAGCCGGAAGGACGATCCACTGACCCTTACTCTGAATCCCTTTACCCTACAAGACCGGAATAAAAGTCGCTCAGTACATGATATACGATTCATTATATTAATTATTCTATATATTTCTTTGGTAACTTCTCAGAAAAGGAATAACTTACCGACCCCGGAGCGTACCAGGTCCCTGCCGGAAAATATCCATTCACTTCGGTCTTTCCCTGCTCCAGAACAGGGGTAATGAGCAGAGCCTCACCCCACAGGAACTGGCGATCGATCGTCCACGTATTTGGGTCAGAAGGGAACCTGATTACACGAAGCAGAAAGAGAGAGACAGACATACAGACGTTATCCGTATCGCTCAGCTAATACGAGTGGGTTCCTCTTTGGCCATCACCACGGGTCAGGGACTTACTCTATGAAAAGCGCCCGGGCTACAGTCTCGCCGTTGGCGTGAGCCTTGTGGAAGAGCGTGTAGAGATACGGAAGCAAGGTGTATCTCACATACAGGGCTTTCCTTATGGCGTTCTGCGCTTGCTCGCTGAAAACGTACGGTTCCTGCGACTAAGAACACAAGGAGGAGGCATACGGGGTTATTAGCAGGAACGGTCAGGCGATTATGGATGCCGGTGCCAAGGAGGTCCACAAATGGGACACGTTGGAGGTGGACAACCTTAAAGTTTTCTGTCGCTGATAGGAGTTGATGTTTTGAGGTTCATTAGAACTTTAGCACATCTTTGGTAAGGCCAAGCCTAGCCAATGCACAATTCTCCAAAACCGTTTTGCCATCTTTGAGCTTCTAGCAGGCATTCTTTCCGCAAGCTCATACACGCTTAAGACCGTACGTAAAGGAAACAAAGGACGGCTACAAATGTTCTCTTTAGTGGAAAAATATTTACATTTTCTCCTTCACCAGGAATGAGCCGTTAACTGATGAGTTTACACAGAGGTGAATACCCAGAATTCCAGGTAAAACAAACAGACGTAGAACGCGAAGAGATCGCCCGATTAGTTACCTTTGCATCACGGGTGTTATGGTTTCTCATAAACGGGTAAAAGGCTCCCAGTTGACTCCAACGCACGCAGAGTTCCTCGGTGGTATTCCCCACAAATCCACAGATGTCCGCTCCCACTAAGGGCACTCCGTACATGTTAAACAGGAGTATGGCTAGAATAGGAAAAGTCCGGCATGTATGCTTAATACTAGGTTACCCCGAGTATTGAGAGGTTGCTCATACACAGGGTTAGTTACCTACCAGGTACCGAGTGATAGAGCTGGTCCCACGTGCTCTCCACATCTCCAGTCCAATGCCCGGCGTAATGGCCGTGGCTGGCAAACGTAGAGCGCGAGATGATGAAAGGACGTCTCTTCCGGACCTTTACCAAGGCGCTGCAACGAAGCACAGATGTCCTTTCTATAAAGAGTTTGCGACATCTACATACAACGTACAGAATCACTTCATCCACACGGGACGGAAGATAAGTCACCACCCTTTATTATTATATTTATAAATCACCACCCGCTTACCTTTGAGCGCCAAGGTAGCCTAAGTCACGATCTTGAGAAGTTGAACCACATTTTAGATTTATTTTACCAATTAACTTAACACACAGTAGAGACCGGTTTAGGTTTAGCGGTTAAAAAACGTATTCACCCAACTATCGGTAACTAAGGAATTTCCATAGTGGTGGCCGACGTGGCCCAAGGCGATTGGCACGTTAAGGTGTTATTTCAGAGTATATGTCAGCAGGAACTCGGTTAAATATAACACTTTGAGATGTTATCACCTCATTTCTTACTGCCGCGGGGTACTTTACTAGTAAATCATGTTTCCCAAGTAATGGTTATTAGGTGATGGGCAACGTTATTTGCAATTGGCTTAAAATCAAAGTTTTTTTCTATGTCGGAGCCATGATTCGTGTCCTCTGGCTTACGTACTAGTGGGACGCCATTGCCTCGGAGAGTCCATACAGGTTGTGGAGGTTGTAGTGAGAAGATACGTGCTGTTTGCTAGAGGCACAAATGGTTGCTGCATTTAGGGTCCCTCCAACGACCCCTGTAGGGGAAAAGTCAACCAAGAAAAAAAAAAAGAAGGTCAGGCAAGAGAAACCCAACACAAAAAGTAGCGAAGGGAAAGAACATAATATAAGAAGATGCGGCCGAGTCGCTGAATAGCGAGTTGGCTACTCTAATATAAGGCTCACCAAGCTGAACCAGAAAGACTAGGTCAGAGACTTCCTAGGCCCGAGGAGCTTTAAAGAACTAGGCAGAGAAGTTTAAGAAACTTGAACATGCCGCAAGTCATAAAGCGGTCTTCCGTCTTAATCTTATATACGAACATTCCAAGCCACTTATGGTCATCTTAATTCTTCTTCAAGACCAAAAGCTGATGGGAACCCAACCTAACTTTAGTGCACAAAATTTAAAAAATCTGTTTATTTTCAGCTTACATTTCAGGAGGAGCGTATAAATAAACAGGCAGGATCTCGCGCAAGAAAACAACCAAGAGGTGCAAACAAAGTGTGCAAACAAAGCAGAGGCTGACAGTAACGCTTCTCCTTAGGTTTTTCTCTCCCCAAATCAAACTCAGAAACAGAGCCGATTACAGGGTTACAGAAGAGAGACGCAAGCAGTAGATTCTAGGGCTTTTATCGGGACATCTGATGGGGGATCAAATGTTACCTGGAACATAAGGAGGATTCTCCAGGTCGTTTTTGGGACAGTCGTCAATGGAACCATGGACAAAGTTTGATGGTTCGTTCATATCCTGCGACACAAGAAAAGAAGTGGCTAGCACTCTGTTGGGGCAAAATGACCATAATCCAGGTCTTCAAATTAATGGTAAGATCACAACTTTCCTCTACAAAAAAAGTGTCCCGACCTTTAGATATATTGCTAAAACAATACAAGGCTTAGACCGTATGGTTGGTTGGTGGTGGGGAGAATCAATAATGCGACGTTGGTTCCTGGTTCATATCTAGGCTTAAAGGGGCTTTAACAGAATTTAAGGAAGAAGCCAATCCCCCCCATGACACGTTTATTTTCCGCACATAACATGGCGGTGTTATAGGTTTTATGCATTAAACTCCAAGTTTTAGCAGGCGGTGGAATATATTTAAATTGTCACCTTCAGCTTGGATCATGAAGGGTCGACATAGATGAGCTTCTCCTGAATGTACATTTAAATCAGTAAAAAATAAGGAAAATGGGTTAACCATGCATTATGCTGGCTTATCTCAACATCTGATGTAGGAGAAAAGCATTTAATGCATTTTTTGATGAATACATGGAATAAATCACACATTTTAACAAAAAGAAGGTGTTCAAAAATCGCCCCTCATATCGCCTGGCTCATATCTAGACTCTTGTGAACAGCATACCATGAGTTAAAAACATTTTGTAGGGGAGAAGAAGTTTTTGGCCCCGAGTAATTTTGGCCGCCGTATCTTTTGTGGGAGCCAGTTTGACAACTGTGCAAATTTTTGCTTGTATTTTTGTAAATCTGTGGGTGTTCGTTCAAAAAAAAAAAAAAATTCTTTCCGATATTGCAGATTAGTTGAGAAATGCTGTAGATTCTTTCCCTGGTGGCCTGTCAGGTGTAACTACGGTGCCTGAAGCACAAGTTATTGAAGTGCTTTATGAGGTTGAGGATGAAAGAAAAGAAAGAAAAACAAACAAACAAACAAAAAAAACAAAAAAACTAGCTTTCATCGCAGAACGATCAAAACCAAAGATGAACTTTACAAACCATTTCATCATTTGATTACTCATCTGGGGGAATTAGGAAAACACAACCATGTTCTTTAGATCATGGTTGGCCAGCTGATGGCATTAACCCCCAAAGCATGGGATCCCCAGAATCATGGCTGGCCAGCTGATGTCTCCGCACGATGATACTTACTATCCACATTCCATCAAATGGCACCTGGTCATGGAAACGCTTTACCATGTCATACCACCACTGAAAGGTCTCAGGGTTTGTGAAGTCGGGGAACACAGTGAGGCCAGGCCAGACCTGAGAATACAAAAGAGAGACAATCGAGAGGAATCGGAATTTATATCGGGGTTTCATCAGCATAAGAGCATTTTAATAAAATGAAATATAACATTTATCTGAAGTGGAATTTCAAAAAGAAGACACAGGAGAGAATAGGGACTGGATGAAAAAAAATCTCACTTCAGTTACTATGCTTTTTCTGCATTTATTACGTGGCCCACACTTTGTGTCGTGACGGCATTTTGGGAAATCATGATGTGATAGAATAATAAGAATATTTTAACTGGAAATAAAGGCAACATTGCTTGCCAACTAAGGAACGTCAGTCAACTTTGACGACGAAGGTGGACGGAAACGACTAAAGGAGTTGATGACTTTGTTAACTCTAGCTTTCAGTGCTCACCAGAAGAGCGATTGAAGAAAAAAGAAAATACAAAGTGATAAATAAAGGCATACGAGATCTGGTTATATTACAGTGTTGTTCTACCGGAGTCATTACCTTCCCTACGAGGGGCTGTCCTGTCTCGTTCGTGATGAACACCCCCCTTTTGAGCCCATCGTCGTATGGAGGGTAAGTGCCGGGTGGGCTGGTGCTGCTGATTGCTGGATCCTGTAACATGGAGCCAGAGATGCTTCATTATAGTAAATAAATAACATCAAAAGAAACCCGTGGCCTAGAGGATCTCGCATACAAAGTGCCCACCCAACCCCAGTGATTCCAGAAGATTATTTGCTATACATCTATTTTCTGCACCATGGAAAGCTGGAGGTCTTGCTGCCCCTTGGTGGGCAATGCAAATGAAAATAGAATGTAGAGATAATTATCAGGGCTCATTGACATGAAATCCTGATCCTCAACCAAGTTTACAAGCTCATCAGCAACTTCCACCGACATGGGATGTAACCAACCAAGACTAAATCACCAAACATTTCTTAAGCCAGAAAAACCCAAAAACTAAACAAAACAAAAAAATCTTCCTCACCACAATCATGACATATTTCATTCCTTGTTGGTGGAACTCGTTCACCATTTGTGGAAAATCCCCAAAGTTTTTTGGGTCGTATGTGAAATCTCGCGAAGCATCCATGTAATCGATGTCGTTCCACTGAACTTCCTGGAGTCGAATAAACAGAGCGTACGATGAAACAGAGACAGATCTTTTGAAAGGCCGGTATGGCAATGCCATCGGAAATGTTAATGAAGGAATAAAGATGGTGGAGATCTTTGGGAAGTATCTACTTTGTCCATCAGCCAGAGGTCCATAGAGCCAGAAACAAAGCTTACTGGCAACCGTTCTACTTTTGGCCCAAAAAAGAACACAGATTCACATGCAGATAGAACCGGATTATGATGCGAGGAGAGGTCCTCTTACCAGGGGAATCTTTGCGTCGGTCATGTTTTTTACCACTTCCCGAGTGATTTTTGAGGAGGAGTAACCCCAGCGGCAGAGGTGGAACCCAAGACCCCAGAACGGAGGCATGAAAGGGAACCCTACAATAGAAGGTTTTTTGACACTACTTACATCAAATTTATTTAAAACTCAAAATTAATATATTTTTGAGATCATGGCTACAATGTCAAGTACAAAAATACTGGTGTATGGCAGAAATGTCCTTACCAATGACGTCCTGATACTGTCTGATAACAGCTTTCGGTTCAGGCCCCAGGAAGACATAAAAATCTAAAATCCCGCCTGTGGTTCTCCAGGTCACAGCAGGAGCCGCCTGCAGAAGGACATCTGGGGATAGAAAGCAAGCTTGTAATATATCTCCACTTTTGGATCACAATCATATCAGGGGCCTTTGTGAAGGCGAATGGGCAGATTCACAGTGTCAGCTAGCTGAAGGCCGGTCCCATCACGTCGTCGGACATTACGATGATACCCACCCATGGCATTGCTGTTGAGCAGGAAGACACCATGTGCTGAACCATCTTTCTCCAAGGACATATAGAAAGGATGAGTCCCATAAAGGTTGGAATCTTTCTGAGAAAGGAAAAATCCGGGATGATCAGACGTATCCGAGACAGATGACCCTTCGCTTACCCATCAAGTATCTGAGAAGCCCCATTGTGTCATTCAGTTTATAGCCAAGCATTTATCGGACATCATGTTATTGTTAAACCGTTATACTTTACATGAAGTTAGACACATTTGATGGCCTCATCCATTTCTAGATTGTAAGCTCGTTTGAGCAGGGCCCCCCCTCACCTGTTGTCTCTGTAAGTCAATTTGTTATGTTACATACTACTTGTTATGTCCTGTCTACCCATTGTACAGCGCTACAGAATTTGATGGCGCTATATAAAACAATAAATAATAATAATAAGTTTATTACTTGACTATTAGAGTATTTTTTTAGATTACTGCTCCACCTAGTGGTGATTCAATAGAACGTCAAGCAAAGTGTGAAACAAACAATAGAAACAATACAAATAAACAAACTTATATTAACCCCTTAACGACAATCCCCGTACATGTACGGGGTTGCCGAGCAACGAGTTAACGACAATGCCCGTACATGTACGGGCTGCCGTTAAATAGCTGCATTGCGGCTTTGCAGCATACACAGAAGCCTCACAAGTGAGGCTGACCGTGGATCCGGGGAGGGTAGCCCTTGGCAGCCCTCCCCGGTAGAAAAATGGCCGCCGCCGCGCCGGCACCGGGCTAAAACTGCTTAGGAAGCGATCGAAATTGCTTCCTAAGCATAAACTGTTGCTGACATGCCTCAGTTTTGAGGCACATCAGCAACACTACCCCACTACCCCGATCGCCTTGTGATTGCTCCGAGGAGCAACCACAAGTGCCATCCTGTGAATTACGTTGCCGTCATTCACAGGATGGCATTAACAATGAGAACTCTCGAGCTCCTCCTGCAGGTTGAATGTAGGTACTGCATCCAACCATGCAAGGTCAATGGAGCACAGCTCACTAATAAGAGTGACTAGTTTAAAAAAAAATTAGAAAAATATGGTAACATGTAAAAATCCCCACTGTCACCAAAAAAAAAAAGTTTTTAATAAGCAAGTCCGAAAATTCTTTATCTTTAAAAAAAAAATTCCAGCATGGAAAGAGTTAAAATATTGGCATTACAAATGCCCATAGGGTGTCTAGTATTAAAAAATATATGATTTGATGGGGTAAATTGAATTGGCCGGGTTCAAAGATGTCCCAAATATATCCCAAAAATGGGACATGGGGCAGATGTCTAAATGGCAAAAAAATACACACCTCACAAAGGCGGCATTTTACCTCCCAAATAACCCTACAAACCCATGCATGGGGGGTATCAATGCGCTCAGGAGATGTTACTGAACACATATTGGGGTGTTGTGTGACATGGACATACACCAGGAGCGATAAATTTATACCTGAAGCACAACATGTGTGAAAAAAATACAAAAAAAATGTACTACCATAAAGTTTCACAAAGGGTGGTGGTAAAATTAGTGCATGGAAAGGGTTAAAATACCAGCATTTCAAATACCTTGGGGTGTCTAGTTTTTAAAAATATATGATTTGATGGGGTAAATTACGTTGGCCGGCTTCAAAGATACCCAAAATGGCACATGGGGTGCAGAATTACCAGATTTGGAAAAAAAGGTTTTGAAATGGCAAAACGCTACCTGTACTTATTGCCCCATAACGTGCAGAAAAAAGCAAAAAAACATAAAAACATTGGGTATTTCTAAACTCAGGACAAATAGTAGAATCTATTTAGCAGGTTTTTTCATTAGTTTTTGCAGATGAGTAAAAGTTTTCTGTTTAAAAAGTGAGAGAAAGTATTTTTTTAACAAAAAATCCCCATTTTTTATCATTTTTTTATAGTAAATTAGATGATATGATAAAATGAATGGTATCTAAAGAAAGCCCTGTTTGTCCTGAAAAAAACAATATATAATATGTGTGGGAGCACGAAATGAGAAAGAAGAAAATCACAGCTAAACAGTAACACTGAAAAACGTTAAAAAAGCCATTGTCCCACAATATACTACGAGTAAAAACCCCTATTGTCCTTAAGGGGTTAAATAAATAAGGTGGCAGGTAGCACTTCAAGATAATTTTACTCGTACTCAATAAAGGCAGGTCACTCAAACAGTACATATCGAATAAATAAAAAAACATAGTATAAGGCAGGCCCATCATCAGCATTGTGTTTACAACTCTAAACAAAGAGTGTGTTAATGTCAGAAAAGCTCATCTTGCTGAACTATGCATTATGAAACTACAAAAAGAGGAACTGGTTGGGTACTTCTCACCTAAATCTGAATCACAAGTTAGTGATTTGTTTATTGCGCCCACTCCACAGCTTACTAGCTATACATTTTGTAGATGTAAAGCATAGTTGGTGGCAGCGGTGGGATATTTAAGAATATTAAGAATATTAATAGAGCATTAATATATTAATAGGATTTAGAACCCTTAAGAATGTGGAAAAAAAAAATACATAGTTGTGAACAACATTTTTATTCAAACGAAAACCAGTAAAATGGTAGCAAACAACAACTTTCCATAAACATCAATGAATTCCTCTAAATTCCTAATGACCTCAAACTTTGTTGGTTCACACAGGGTGAAATAAATAAAAAAAAAAAACACATTAACCGGGTTTAATCAATTACTAAATAACCGTCTTAGTTGTCCTTTTGAAATGTTTTATCGCTTTCCTCCCTCAAAAAATAAATAAAATTCCAGTTACAGTAACTCAAGATTTGGTATTAATGCAAACTTTGGCCCAACGCATTCTCATTTTGTACTCAACGACAGAAGATCTAGTAATCCAACCATGCGCAAAGAAGGAAAGGGATTTTAAGGACACCATTTGGTTTGTTTCCCCCCCCCCCCCCAATCGCCTCAGGAACCACGATATCTGTGACTTCTATGGAATAAAGCGAAATGCTTTGGGGATTCGGAGCTAGAACATGAAACCTCCGTCGGAGATCTTACACGCCATTAAGAGATCAGATGGTCGCCTTACTGTTGGAATTAGGTCTCTGTTCCAAAACGTGAGTCGCGTCCAGCGGAGGTCGAGGTTGAGAGAAGTGAGGTGTTCACCGAGTCCATAGAGATACTGAGAGGGAAGGGACGTGGAGATCTGCAGGAACTGATCTGCGAAAAGCAGAGGGGCCACAGTGGTGTTGAGCCTGTAATCAGCAGTAGAGAGAAAAAAGATATATATATATATATAAATTAAATACGGCTTGGACTGCCCCTCTCAGATTTTACAGTTCTGTACAATAAATAAACTCATCTTATATCTCCTGAGAGCAGGAAGTCAAGATGGCTGCCCAGATACCTCAATAGCAGCCACCTTAACTTCCTGCTCTCAGGATGACCGTGATTACTCCTCTTGATTCTGCTAATCCTGCTTTAGTTGGAAGCGGATCGGCTCTGACAGCCTTTATAAAGGAGGGTCGCGGAGCAAAGAGGTCTCTGCTTGGCAGATGTACAAATAATCCCATCTCTCTGAAACCATTAGAGCCATGATGTCTAGTCACCTCCAGTGCCAGGCCACCAAATAAGCGCGCCGCACGTTATGTTTTCATACTTTCACAACACACACTGCTGGACCCAATCTGCTGCTGGAAGTCTAGCGCTGATGAGCATGTGGCCCTAACGGCCACTGGCCCACTAGGCAATAACCTGGTGTTTGGCACATTATATATTTTATAGCCACACAGTATGCAGCTCGACAAACCGGTTTTCAAAACCGCTGAGAGATAAAGAACATCCACTGTATCATACGTCCTTGACGAGTCACATACAAAGTTCAGCCATTGTCTCAAGGACTTTCAAGGCCCCGAAAGCTGATTCTAAACCGCATTCTATGAACGTGCCGCCCCACTAAAGGGCTTCACAAATTCTCTCCCCTCCAAGACCAATTTGCGTAGTCAGAACACAAGCCGAACTCACAGAACATGGCCGGTGCATTTCCTTTTGACGACGAGACCAAAGGGGTCAGCGCTGAACTGAATGTCATACTCTGTGGAGGGTGCTTTGCCGGTGACCTTCGGGGTGGGAATGGGAACCTCATAGCGTTTGTTAGCCGGGTCCTTGATCTGTAATAAAGGCCCGATGGTAATAATGTTACATGAAGTTACACATTATCGTAAAAGCTTTGACCACAGACACTTACGGTAAAGTGCAGGCGGGTTGAAGTCTCCAATAACACGTCCAACTGCAAGGTCATGATGTCATGAGGCATGAAGGTCCCCACTGAGCGGGTGAGGGTGGCACGGTACCCGTTCTCGGTGTTTGTTAGGTTGACCAACTTGTAACTGGGGTAGGTAGGGGGGTAAAAACACCAGGGCTGCCCAATCTCAAGACCATTTGCTGTTGGAGAGTAGCAGCAGCCACGGGCCTCACATTGCTCCTTGCTCACCCCCTTCTCTGGAGCGCAGTCAAATCTACTGTCTGGAGCTGCATCGCACCGCATGGATTTTGTGTCTTCTCCATAATATGGGGCCGCAGAACAAGCTGCACCCATCATGAGAAGAACATACACCCCCAAGACTGTATCCATAGACCTCAGCTTCCTCCTTCCTCCAGAGTCTCCCTTCAGCATCTTTCCTTCTGCAAAATACACACATGGGTTAGGAAAGTACGAGTCTGTGATGAGATCAGAGATTTGATGGCCAACTTCTAAAGCTACCTACAAGATACGTACTAAGTGGTGAGTTTACCTTTGGATGAGTTCAACACCTACCTTGTTCTACAAAACAAGTAAGTTCTTACACTGACTGGTGAAATCAATAGAGGGTCTCAGTCTTAATCACCCAGAAGGACTTTCTGACTATTTAAAGGGACACTCCAGACATCACATGCACTTTAATGCATCCAACAGCTAGGTGGTCCTTTCAAATCTATGTGCATATACATTTGCCTCTTTGTAGGAGGGGTGTTTGGCCTCCCCTGCTGCCTACTCCCATGTGACTCGATAAGGTTCTATGGTGGAGGGGTCTAACAAGACTCCCATGACCATGGCTTTGAGCGGCCAAAAATAAATGCCATTAAGACGGCAGTGGGATTTTTTTTTTTAGTCCTTCCACTTCAAAAGTGGAAGGGCCACAGCGAATACCAGGTCCTCTGTCTTCTTTTTCTGCATGTCTTCTACAATGGGACATGCAGCCCCTTCCTTCCCTCCCAGACCCAGGGCTAAGGAGGACTGGATCTTCTAGGAGCTCCCCAAAGAAGAGACCCAAAGAAGAGACCCACTGAAGCTTTCAGAAAGGAGTGACGGCCAAAGGACGTGACCCACTCCTCTCTCCGAAACCGAGTCGTCGAAGACCCCACTCCACTGTGAAGTCAGTAGGGACTTCATTAGCATAAGCAGGACTTTATTAGCATTGCCATAAAGAATCAGCTCTGCGTGCCTCCAGATATACAGATAATTATGAGGGGGCAATGGGAACCAAAACAGTGCACTATATGTAAAACAACGAAAAATAAATATTTTTTTTTATGAGACTTCTCCTTTAAACATTATTTTCTTGTGTATTCTCACATGGTTCATTTCCTGGGTATCACATAAAAACATAAAATTCTGTTACATTAAATACATAGAATCAAGGGGACGACACACAAACAAAATAATAAATACAAAATAATAAACAGATTTCTGTAATCATTTCATGATATCAATAATACAGAGCTGGGTATACATGTTCCATGCGTCCCCTTTAAATAAAATAACATTTCTGATTATATATATATTTGTTATTCTGAAGTTTTCCGCCCCCCCCCTTATTTTATTGCAAAGAAAAAACACCAAAAGCTAGGAAACACCAAAAGCTACAGTACCAGTGTTCTGAAGCATTTGCTATCTATACACAAAACTATACACAAAACTGATACAATTTAATACAGCTGATGAAACATAACGCCTAAAGAAATCTGGTACTGCCCAATGGGATTATATACTGAGCAGGCTCTGGGCTGCACACACTGTATATACCGGTATATATATATATCTATATAGTATAGGAAGTGACTCAGCATTTTTAAAGATCTGGTACTTCTTGTCCTCCAGGGTGAAGCTTTGCTTGAATGTTTCAAGATCAGATCACGCAAGCTCCTGTTACTGCACTGCCACAGCATTACAAGAAGCACTAGAGATGGTGCAATGTCACCCAAACACAGATACTCACCCCCCACTACATATATACTCACCCCCACTTACATATATACTCACCCCCACTTACACCCACTTACCACCCCCACTTTACAGAACTCACCCCCACTTACACAGATACTCACCCCCACATACACAGATACTCACCCCCACTTACACCAGCAGCACAGCTCCCCTCCTCCTGTACAGAGCCTTTAATAACAGCAAGTCACATGACCATGGGCCATGTGACAAAAATAGGAAGTGTGGGCAGAATGGGTGCAGAGGGCAGGAATTCTTTATTATAAATCTTTAATGCCTCGATTTCATGATTTCATGCAATTATAATGTTTTACATAGCAGGATATAAATTATATATATATAATATATATAATATATATAATTTATATATATAATATATATAAAATGATATATCCTGCTATGTAAATCATTATAATTATATACTGAGAACCTACATTAGGCTCTGTTCTAATATAGAGAGAGAGAGAGCAGAACAGAGATTATTAGAGTATATAGACGAAGATGAATACTTCCCAAGTGTCCTTCTTTAAGAGAAACAGTCCCTGGGCCCCTCTTTCCTCCCCTGATGCCCCTCTTTTCTAGGAGCTCTGAGTGTTTGCTGGGTATGAGGCGATCGCAGGGTTCTGCAGCCATAAAAGTAACAGTTCTGTGCTTATAAACAACAGGATAACTGTTTATAAATTTCAATTTGTAAATAAAATACATTCTTCTATATTCCTTAATCAGGTAAACAGCTATCATCAGTCACATAAGAAGCCCCCAGTCTCCACATATCTGACCCCCCCCCTTTAACAAAAGTATCTCTCTTTGGCCAGTTTATGTGGGGGGGGTATGGGATTTGTAATTGTTGGTAGTATGTATTTTTTTGTAGTTTACCATAATATTCTCTTTGTGCACCAAATTCATATTTTACGGTATAATATGACATTAACAAATACAGCAGAGAAAGGGGGTCTAGGAGCGAGATATTGATGACAGAAAAGTATTAATGAGTGGACTAAGAAGTTATTACTTTATGGCGGGTCACATTTATGTCCCAGAATAGATGAAGAGGGCTCTATGATTGACTGTCTGGTAGGAGAGAACATACAGATTGTTAGCCTGGATTTCTTGTTTCCATCACTGCACTGCTCCATATACTGCAGGGAATCAGCCACCAGTTTAACCCTTTCACTGGTGCAGTGGAGGACATAAAACATCTGTACTGATGGAGGCATCTATCTCAGTGTTGCCCAGTTGGACCACCAGCTTGCTGCTGCATCATATTTTATCCTGAAGCCTCCCCTTAAGGCGCCTGTCATTAAGGGCAGATTAACTTTATGGTTGTAAATCTTTAGTGCTGGAGCCGCATGGATGAAGAGTCCGGGTATATCCGAGGTCAGAACTTCCTACTTGGACTCATAACAGGATTCCAAAGCAGCGTTCAACGAGGGATCATGAGAATTCACTTGAAATGTATATTAAATGCCCTGCCTTTCGTGCCGAACAATAAAAATCCTCTTATTTAATGTTCCATATTAAAATATATAGTAAGAGGAATATTAAATAATATTAATAACCCAATTGATAAAACGGTTTCCTGCGCCGGTTCTATCTCACGTGTGAAAGTTCCTCTTCAAACAGATGTTCTCCCAAGTCGTTAAATAGGAATTGACTGTACGAGGACTGTTCTATAGAGTTATAGCGCACAGATAAGGAAAACGCGTTGGGAACGTATAGAATATAGATTCATTCCCACACACGGAACTGGCTTTTGATGTCTGAAGGGTCCAGAATAAGTCCATGGTTTCTGCTGACAGGTACGGACGCGGAATGCTTGCCTCTGCCCGTCAAAGCAGTTTTGTAACTTCCACTTACAAGCTGGCTGTTTTTGGTAATTGTGTGATAAGCACCTGATTAAACCACACGGACCCTACACTGGATTAACCTTTCATCAATTTTCCAACTCTAACACTCATTCCAGTTAGCTCCGGCGAATACCAGTTTCATACTGGCTGAATTTTGCAACCTCAAAGTTACTAGTTATTAAAAAGAAGAAAAAAAAGTACAATCTATTACTTTTTATAGGTGCTAATTAACTAAGTACTTTAACCCCCTGTCAACAATATTGATAAATGGTTAAAAATCCTCTCTAAATAAATAAATGGGGGCATATTAATACTAAAGACAGCTATGAAACTCAGATGAATTATCATGTAAAAAGTAGTACCAGTAAGGTAACCACAAGGTTTGCTGGGGTCTCCTAATGTCCCTGATGGATTCTCCATCTCTCCTACCCGGCTCAACACCAGCTATGTTATCAGAGCCCCAGGAATGACGCTATTCTCCAACCCCTACAATCAGGAACTTCCACATTTTTGGGGAAAAAGGGTGACATTATCGACCTTGACATTAAGTGACACACATGGAAAGTACATGCAAACCTACTGCATTTCATTTATTCTGTACATTATTGTTGTCTTTCTTGGTCAATAGGTTTTTACACTGATACGGTTCTTGTCTGCTTCCTTCTGAAGGATGCCGCATTGCAAAGCTTTGGGTACGCGAGAAGTGCGTTCACTGGGACCGTTCAGACATGTTCCCCTGGGTGCCTAGCCGAGCCTCCAGGGCAAGGCTCACGCTGCGCAGGGCGCTTTGATACTGCGGATACTCCTGCTGGATCTGGTGGACGATGGTGCTGACGGTGTGTATGCGGCTCTCTTGTTTCTGATGCTCAGCCTCCAGCGCTTGTGGAGTGCGGCAAACAGGGTTGTATTTCCCTTCCTTTATGGCCTGTAGGTGCTTCAGACGGGTCTGATACGATACAATCTGCGACAGATTCTAACCCAGAAAACAAACAAAAATGTACAGGGCGTGAGTGAACAGTGTCACCTAGGTTCATTGCTCTTATTGGGATAACCTCTATATCACATTGACCCCTATACAACTGCGTTAGGGTCTTAAAAGTGACATATATATATGGTAAGAAAATTACTATACACCCTGGAGCTGAGAAAGCAGCCCATAACTGCTAAATTACAAGCTGCTTCCTCAAAAGAAGCCACATTTAGTTTAAAGGTTATTTTAGAATCTGCACATGCTAACAGGAGACAGATTTACCTGGCGTTTTTTCTCTTGAAGCTGCTCAATTTCTAGTTCGATGGAGCCGGCGTCCTGCTTTAGGGTGGTGATGTTGTGCTGCTTATCCGCGATTGCCGCACTGAGTGATTTCTGAGAGTCCTGGAGGTCGTTGAAGGTGCTGGTAGATTCTTCAATGTTCTGCTCAATACAAAACATTTTTGTCCACTGTGCATGCATTCTTGTTCTTCTAGCGCCAAACATGCTAACATGCCCTCAAGACAAAGGTGGACTAAAGAGGACTCAGCTGTCAGCTTTAATTAAATGGAATAGTTATGTACAAAATGATTGTCCCTTTATATCGATGTATGCATACCATCAATCAACACTAGGGGGCAGCAAAGTAATTAGGGGGAAGTTTAAATGGCAGTCTTGCTCTCTCCAGTATTTCCTGCTGATCGAATGATTACCCCGTACCTTATGAGTCTCCTTGATCGCCTTCCTCAGGTCCTGTAGTTTACTGCGGAACTCACTGGCTATAAGGTTCTTTTTGTCCTTCTCGTTTACACTGCGCCCACGGGTTACAATGGTCTCTCTCCGAGTTACCACAGCTTCCATATCACGGATCATCTTTTCTTGCTGTTTCATCAGCTGTGTGTGCCGGACCTGTACAAGTACACATAATTTATATTAATAGAAAATATATCGATATATCAGTAAAAAAAATAAATAATAAAAAATAAATAAATAAAAATAGGATGAAGCCCTATTCGTTTATGGAGTGATACAAACACCAGTCTTTATATATACCTGCATTCGATGGATCTCTGCCTTCATGGCTCGGATCTCTCCTTGTCCAGCCTCAGAGTCCACTGCGTTTCGCATCTCCTTAGCGAGTTGAATCTTCTTTTCCCACAACATGATCTGATGCCTGTAGACGACAAACTGGTCTAAGCAGATCTGCCACTACTGGTCAATATCTGGATTGTTCCCGGCTCATAAAAACTTCAGAACTAACTATAAAGGTGTCTGTTGATGATGCTTTATAATCTGATATTAATGTATAACACGGAAAGGCGTGAGGCGCTTGAGACACTTACTCTGTTTCCACCAGGCTATGCAACATTCTCTCCTTCTCCTCTTGGAGGTATCTCAGATTCTCCTGCATCTCTACGGACTCTTTCTCTGCAGCCTAGAATTCAGAAATCACACAGTCATTGCCCAGCGTGGTGCTTTCACGTGGCAAGCTCAGTGCCCGGGCTTTGCCTTACCCGAAGTGAACTCATGAACTCGCTCTCCATCAGCTGGTTGAGTTGCTGCAGTTGCTCCTTGGAGCTGCTGTTCTTGCTGATGAGCGTATTCAACCGAAGCATGTCATTTCTTAGGTTCTTCATGTGGTGCTCGATGTCCTTCTGTTCATTTTTCTCCTGCTCAATCTCATCTGAAAGTAAAAAACAAAAAAATAAATAAGAGTGTAAAAACACCAATACTGAACCATATGTAGGGGAACTTGGAAAGAGGCAGAACTTTTTGATTGGATGAATCTGGGTCACCCAAAATTAAATATAGCAAATAATCTTACAATGCCTTGGATTTCTTTTTTAAGATTCGAAGACCAAAAACCAGGGAATATATGGATGAGGTTTTCTTGATGTAACTATGGAAGGTGGTCATTTAATATCACTTACTCTCAGTGCGAATTTTCTTCTGCTGGAGAATGGTCAGCTCTTTCTTTAGCATCTCTACGGAGGCGTCCTGTTCTTCTCTCTGGTGGGTCAGTCTCACCATCTCTGTTTGCAGACGCAGCCAGTACTGCTGGATGGAC
Organism: Spea multiplicata; assembly: GCA_009364415.1. Classification (NCBI taxonomy): domain Eukaryota; kingdom Metazoa; phylum Chordata; class Amphibia; order Anura; family Pelobatidae; genus Spea; species Spea multiplicata. The sequence goes on from VKOC01017275.1 coordinate 19,030, forward strand.
GCTATGTCTGCACTGCATTCCTCTATTTGCTTGGTCAGAGCTGAGATCTGGATCTCCAAAGGCCCCAGTTCCTTGCCCTAAACAAAAAAAATCTCGGTGTCACAAAGCAGTGACGGCCAAGTTCTTTAACGTACTGATCTTTAACGTACGCTGTGGGATTAACCGTTCTTATTACATCACTTTAAAACATCTGCAGACATATTAGGCAAAATAAGACGCATCTTCGACTTTTAGGACTAGAATAATTTTTACCACTTTATAACTTAGATTTTTTAATAGATTATTGTCTGTTTTGCATTCCTATTCCATTCGCTGTAATACAGGGAGGACTTTGAGTGGCCAAAAAAGGTCCCACATACCCCAATCTGTGCAACAGTAGACTCGATCTGTTTGCTGAATAGGTTGATGGTGGCCTGCTTTCTCTCGATTGCGATAGTGCGCTTGGCAATCTCGCTCTGGCTGCGGGAGATCAGATCGTTGGTGTTCTGGATGTTTTTCTCTAGCTCTGCCAGCGTCCTCTGTAGACTTTTGATCTGAGATGAGCTGTGATTAATTTCCAGCTGGACTTGAGCCGTGTCATTCTCAACTTTGGCAAATTCTATCTCCTGTTCGAGGCAAGAGCACACAAATTAAATGTAGTTGGTCACGTGTACCCCCCCAAAATCATTCCTGTATTTGTGGTGGCGATTATTAATTGGTATAATAAGAGCACATCAGACCTTTATAACGGGTAATAACCAAGGCTATCACAATTACTTATTGGAAACTATATTGGTGTTCTTCAAACAGATTCTGTTCCATCCATAAGACTCTCTCGGTGACAGAGAGTCAAGGTGACTACAAGCATGGGACCAAATCTCTATTTTCTCAACCCAGAACAAGCAAATGTCTAATGATTTCTTGCTTACCAGATCTAGTTTCCTCTTTTGCAACTTCTCAGTCAAGAGAGATGTATATTTGGTTGCTTTGTCCGATGTCATCTTCTCCTGCAGCTTCTCCATGATCTGATTTTCGAGGACCACCTTCACTTGGGATTCTTTCTCGATCTGTTTGCGGATGGTAGCCACCTCACTCAAACGCACGGCACGCTCCTTCAATGATACAAAAAGAGGACAACATGAGTTGGGTATGTACGATTGTCTTCAAATAAATTCTGTATATTTAATATTGATGTGTTAATAGTTATAGTTATTAAATAACTCACTTAATCACTGGTTAGTCCAAGAACTGGGGATGCATAAATAGTGGTGGACTAAACATTTTTGGAGGCTGACTAATGGGATCTTATTCTAATATAGAATAAAAGGCAGTACTTTGACCCATAACAGCCAGAGTATCATTGATTGCTGAAGGGCAAAGCATTGTATACTCCACTTTATATAAGGTGCTCTTGTGAAAAGCTCACCGCGGTGACTCTGCTTAGTGCTTGCTCCGTCTCTTGCAGAGTACGCATGTATGTGCTAAACTCCACGCGCAGCGCCTCCTGCTTGGCCTGACACTGAGCGATCAGCTTCTTGCTCATGGCTGAGTCTCTTTCGGTGCGGTTGAACATGAAGGTCAGCTGTTCGTTCCTGTCCTCTTCTTTTGTGATGGACTTCTTGTAGCTCTCGATCTCGGTGTCCATGGCCCGTAGTTCTTGCCGAGCCAAACTGGAAAAAGAAAGAGACTCAATCTTTTTTTTTTTTTTACATTTTCACATTTTGTTACAGTTTAGCCAAAAGCAGGTTCAAAGCTTACACTGTATAAGAGAGGGGCTAAATAAACAATGGCGTACCGATGCCATGTCGACCCCACCAATATCTGTATCTCATACAAGAATTTATTTCTGAAATGCACATACCTAAGAGCCTCCTGGACAGCCGCGAAGGCCTCATCTCTTCTTGTCATCCCAATCAGGCTGCTGTTCCATTGCTGAAACAGCTGTTTTTTCTCCAACCCAATGGATTCAATCTCCATGCTGGCCTGCAATGACAGAAGACATGGTTGGAAGACCACAAAGGACCAAGTGCATAGTGTGGGTGCAGAAAGTCTGGTATTCACTGAACATTTGTACTCTCTGTCAGACAGATAGATAAATAGAAGTGTACGTTAACTACACCTACCTCTGCAACTACCTCCCGAGCAGCCTTAGTGTCATCTCGTTGAGCGGAGAGTTGTGCGTCGTACAATGCAATTTGCTCCCGTAGACGGTCA
>VKOC01017276.1:0-92143 GCA_009364415.1 Spea multiplicata
GGTATCTTGTGTGCCCCCCCTAATATATTGTTTCTAGAGTCGCCACTGAACGTATGTTATATACTACTTGTAATGTCCTGTCTACAGCGCTATGGAATTTTATGGCGCTATATAAAAAAAAAAATAATAACAACACATAACCCAAATGACACATTGCAAAGCTGGAATGGCTTAAGAGCTATTATCTGTTCAGCTTTTATGGACAGCGAGACAAGCCAATGTTCTCTCACCTGCTACAGTCCCAAACATCACCTGCCTTGTGTGAGACATCATCAAAGCTCTGCATGCATTAACTGGCACGTTATCTCAGCGGCGTCATCATCTTTGTGCTTTTTGCAAACAATGATGGCACCCAGTGAGCTATGACATTCATGTAGCCATTCACATATCTATTGTCAACTACTGCCCAAGGGATTTCTTCCGCAGTTTGCACTCTACTTCAATAGCTGGACTGCAAAATTGAGGGACAGACATTTTATGAAATTGACATGTTATTTTCTAAAAATAGGAAATCTATGTGGCTTGCTATGTGCCTTTTGAGGGGTGGGGGGTCAGAGATACACAAAGTGCAATCTCAATCAACATCTCCTGCAGCTGTGCCTTTGGCCAAACCAAGAGGATATCCTACGTGAGATAAGGGTTTCCACCATTCAAACCCCTTTTTGGCACTACCTCCCCTTGCCTGCAGCTTATGTATGACCCTGATGTGAGACCTAAGTAAGGATGTGCCTCTGTATATGCATACATAGCATTTAAGATATTTACTAACATATGTATTACCATATTGCTGACGTATTCCCAATTTCATTTGCACTTCTGCTGATGGATCCAAGCCAAAAGTCTTGTGCTGGTCCTAAAGAGAAAAAGAAAGGCAACATGGGCAACAAGGCTCTCTATTATCCTGGAGGGTGATATAATAATTGGTCAAAATGCCTTCCCCATGCAGTTCAAAGGCATTGCATTCTAAGTGTAGGTCACATGTTCCAATATATATATATGTAAACATGTAACAGCATCTGATGTGCATTGTGTAAAACCACATTGTGGTAAGTTACCGTTAAGTGCAGGCAGTGCTACATTTTCCATCCAGCAATAAATCCAGAGCTAATCTCCTGTTCCCAGTGGATACTCACTCATCAGATTTCTGTAAATTATGAAAACGCAAATTTGCCTAGTGGACACAAATGGGTTTTTTTAGTTACTTGAAATTTTGCAGCCATACAGTATGGAATTGTGATGAAAACATTAGAGCTTTGCAGCTAATCTGCTGCATCTCACATTTTTAACTACAGTCGTAGCTAGAATCACATTAATAATTCCGGCACTATCTCCTGTAAAGAATTCCCATATGAAATCTGATGAAACAATGTATGCCCCATTAGAACCACAGATCTGTTTGGGGATGATCTAAAGAAAGGCATCCATATTCCTCACATACTGATATTCTGAAAATAAGTCAAAATGAATAATTGCAAGAAACTTTGAAGAACCAATCGAATTCCGGCTTTAGAAAGTTACAACAAGCCCATTAGGTTATGTAACTCTGTAATAAGACAGGCTACAATTTGCTGTGAGGATGTTATGACTTAATGGATTACGGATGATAAGGGGAAAAAAAATCAAGATTGGGTTCAAACGCTACCCATTTTTAGTTATATGGGAAGAAAGGTGTTTATTTTTAGAAGTTTTCATACAGTGCGTTCTTGTGGATGATTTCTCCTCCAAATGGCCCAGGGTCAAGTAAAGCCAGGTGGCAAACTTACACACACGCTAACATACATGCACATGGTTACGTATACTTACACTAACATACACTTATACACAATAACAACACACACTCACACCACTTACAAATACACATTCATGTTTACACACAAACATTTACACATACATGCTAATACACACTTACGGTATACATGCAAATCCATGCACACACAAACATTCACACATACATGCTAATACACACTTATACATGCAAATCCATGCACACACAAACATTCACACATACATGCTAATACACACATTTCCATTCTGACATACATATATACAGTACATACTCCTAACCTCACTGGCAGCTTTTTCTCTGGCTATTCGCTTCACAAAGGACCAATCACCCACCCCTGCCGAATGCGCAACATTCACATGGGAACCAAAATGTACACTGCCCCTTTAAATGCAGGTGTAGCATTTGATGTAGAATGTATATTAAATTCTTTACATGTAAATTTCAGTATGAGTCTAGGAAATGTGATCTAAAACAAGCAAGATTCACCATGGTGAAGGTAAATCGTGCCAGATGCTGGGAAGTAAATGCCTTTAGTCATCCTAATGAAGCTTATTAAGAGGTTTTAATTGAGAGAAGCTATCTGTGTTTCTTCAAGTGATCTATTCCATACAATACTCAAGGGACTGGAGCCAGGATAGCAATGCATCAGATGCAGATGTAACAAATAGACAATACTGTCCATCACTCATGTTAACAGACTGGAATAATGGAGTGAGACACTCTTATAGCGAACTCCGCTACATTCTTATAAGGAAACTAACAATAAACATCCTTTCTTCCTAATTTGTTTCTTAAACATGAGTAAAACATATTAAATACAGCAAAGCACTTGCAGAAGAAACATGAGCAGTTCTCCAGGATAAACCTTCAATTATAATAATACAATTAAAGGGACAGTCCAGCCATTATATGCACTTTAATGGAGATGATAGCTACTTTGCCCCTTTACATTTTGTAGTGTTGCTTTCGCAAATTAATTAGGGGATTCTTCAGAACCCCCTCCATTTGCATTTGGTCCTTCCCCCGGTCCGGGTATTTTGTGTTCCGCTGTGCATGTCATACACTTTGTGATACAGGGGTTTGTTCAGGGGCCTGTGCACATCCGCGGCAAGCACTCCTATTGAGTTCAATGTTGGTGTTTGTTGAGGGCAGTGTTCTGTACAGGACTCTCTACTCATTGGCTGCAAGCACTCCCGGGGATTTAAATGAGAGCGCTTTCCAGCTTTCAAGCAGCCAATCAGTGGCAAGAAATATTGAGTCACCGAGGAGATCACCTTCTGCGGTAACTGCAAATTCTTTTAACATGCAAAGCCAGCATGAAACTATGCCTTGATGTTAGGCCAAACTACAAGCGAAATTGAATGCAATGTATGAATTAAAGCCTGAACATGCAATATTTTGAACAAAAATCTTTTTGTAACCAATAGAAATAATTTCCCTAATAGTTAAAATTAAAAATGTAGTGCTAATCTCCTCCCACTTCTCTATACACATCTCAATACTCCATACTTGCCCACAATGCGTTTCGCCACTGATAGGCTTCCTCAAGGTGCTCTAAGTCCCCTTCTTCTCCCCTCGTATAAACACTCTGCCTTTATTCAAACATAATTTATAGACGTTACAACAGCACCTTGAGGAAGCCCTCTCTGTACCTTCTTCATTAAACCTGCCTGAACACCAATACTATTTAGGAATGGATTTATATCAACACCATTCAACTAGGAGCATGGAAATGCTCCTCTATAAGGCACGAGACAACCTATTTTCTTCATACTTCATTTGTATATATACATGAAATCAGCACTTACTGTGTCTCCTTTTCATTTTGCATACATGATTGAAGATTAACTCTTAAAGCATTGTCAAGAAACAGTTCAGACCATCCAGTCTGACCATTTTTCTAGGTGTAAAGTCTCAGACCTTAATCAGTCCTTGGTCTCGTCTTAGATTCAGAAAAGCTGTACTGTATGCCCGTCTCATGCAAGTTTAAATTCGCTCACTGTATTAGCCTCTATCACTATCCTCTATCATATTCTACCATTGGCTTCTACATGCTATTGATCAGCTGATCTCCATCAAACATGACCAGGCCACTCACAGAAAGGGGGGAATGCAGCTCAGTCATGAATGTTCAGTGATTGAGCGGCTGCTCACATAGTGTGTGAGCAGCTATTATTATTAATTGTTTTATTTATCATATTCCATAGCGCTGTCCAATGGGCTGACAGGACATAACAAGCAGTATGTAACATAACAACAGAGACAGAGACAACAGGTAAGGAGGGCTTACAGTCTCCAGCCAAGGAAAGGTAAAAGTATGGGGGATATGAGGCGTGATGGAATAAATGAGTGGGTCGTTTAGTGTAAATGTGTTTTAGAGTGAGTATCTGTTATTGTTAGTATGTGCGCTAGTTACTGGAGGAGCAGAAGGCGAGGACAGAAGGAGCCAGTCCTCCTCCCCTGACACCAAGTTATTATTTTTAGGAGGAGCTGATTGTTGCTGTCCCTTTATAGAGACATTAAGGGTTTGACGACACATAAGAACCATTGTAGCCTATTAGTTTGCCATTTGTTCCTGCTGTAAAGACTCAAATCTTAATCACTTCTTGGTCTTAGGACAGCCATACAGTGGCGGAACTACCGGGGTCGCAATTGCGACCGGGCCCTGGAGTTCTGCCAGTCAGGGGGGGCCAAGGGGTGAACGGTTGCTGAAGAGCCCGCTCGGCAACTCTTGGGCCCCCTGACTGACCAGAAAGCCAGACTCCTCTGCTGGCGGCGGCTGCTGCGCCGCCTGCCTCAAGCGCTTCAACTCCTGTGTTGACGTGGCGTTTGTCTCGGGTGCGGCGCTTCATGCTGGGCCCATATGGCGTCGCCTGGCTCAGCAGGAAGCGCCGGCACCCGAGACAACGCCTCACGCTTCAACACAGGAGTGAAGTAAGTGACCGGGGGGGGGGGGTAGATCCTGAAAGGGGTTAGGGAGGAAGGGGGGAGTTTGAGAGGGGGTTAGGGAGGGAGAAGGGAGATATGAGAAAGGGATAGATGGGTTGGGGGTGGCGGGGCCCTTAACAGATTCTCGCACCGGGGCCCTGAAGTTTCTAGTTACGCCCCTGCAGCCATATGCCTATTCCCCCAAAAACGTTTTAATTCAATCAATGCATTCATGATGCAGTGTGAACTGTAAGCCGAAAATGCAAATTCCCTGCAGTCCCCCTGCTTAAGTTAATAAACCGCATTGGGGTCTATTCACTAATATGCAAATTGGCAAGAGAGTTGGCAGATGATTGGAGGCTTCCACTCAAGTAATTTGTCATCTATGAACAGCCAACCTCATTGAGTGTCTCCAATAACATGGACCACGATACCCCTGCATACTCAGAGGCATAATTACTTTGTGTCAGGGTCCAGCCACTCCCTCACCATCCAACGCAGAGAGGGATATCACATCATATCCCTATGCTCTGTGACTTTTAACGGTCGTCTATGAAGGCTGTGCCATAGTGTAAATGCAACCAGCTGATTGAAGAGTAGTGCATTGAGGGTATGTCGTTCTTCTGCCAATTTCTTTTTTGTGAATTATCCCCATATTGTTAGGACTAAAGGGTACAAAACAAAAAGGAGGGACAGGCCTCTGAAAACCATGGCTTTTGACACACACACACACACGCACACAAACATATATATATAGCTTTTTGTATCACAGAATTGTTCTGAGCTATGATGAAGAGCGGCTTGCAGCACAGCCCGTTGCCAGCAATGACTTTGTTATCCACATGCAAAGAGTTTTTAATTAGCTCCAACCCTCAAACATTAGCACTCTATGTCTCAGTGAACATGCATTTATCACGCAGTACAGCGCCAGAATGAATAATGGATTCTTACAATGAAGCCAGAGCCAAGAAACTAAATTACACATCGAACCAGCCTCCTTTTGTTAAGGCAATAAGGGATTGACATAGTGCCCCCTGCTGGTAACTTCAGAAAACCATTGTGTAAAAACAAAAATCTTCTCATGTTATACATTGTATAATTGTATCTGTACCATTTTTTATGTCTTATATTTATTATTTTATCTTTAGTTTTGTTTGTGTTTTACAGCATTCAATTACAATAATGTATTTACGCTTCATTAAGACTAAAGATGCGCAATTTGAGAAGGAAGTAAATGAGGGACATTCATTGTCCTTGGTTAGTTGTATGTGTACTGCAGGCATATTTCTATGGATACGATGAATATTGTATACAAACGTCTGCCTGGTCAACAACAATACCTCATTTTCATTTTGTAAAATGGAAACAATAAAAACTATAGTAAAAAAACAAAACAAAAAAAATCCCACTACAATACATAGCCCAACAATAAATTGGTATAACGCAGGGCAGAAAAAACATCAAGACTGCTTGACATTTATTATTACTCTCAATTGGTTTGCTTCTTTGTCCTAAAAAATTTAAGATGGGTATTGATTTGTCAGCCTGGCTTTACACAAATTGTGCACCCACAAACCCCTAAAACCCGTTTCCCCTCTTTGGCCTTTAAATTATTGTTAAAAATAATATGGCTGAAGGTTTCACATTTTATTCCTTTTGAATGTTTTCCACTCTCTGTATTAATGGGAAAGCGGATGTGTAAATCTTGTTACACTATTGGTATGATGAAGTTTTTATAGATTGAGACACATTAAATAGGACGGACCTTAATGACTTTTACTAAATCTGTTTCTTAAGATTAGAGTTATCAGGCAGTTCATACATAAGTAATTCTCCCTCTTTCTCATCGTAAGTGCTGATAAGTGCTAATGAGAAACACACACTGTTTCTTTATGCTTCCTAATGAACTGCGCATGTAACGGAGAAAGATTTCCATGTTAAAGGATCTCCGTACACATGGGAAGGGCGTATACACCAACGGAGAAATAAAATTAGAACTGGACAGAACCTTTACAGTAAGACAATCCTTACAATATGTCATTTAGTTGTGGAGGCTATAAATCAAGAAGTAATTCAGAAGTATACCATGTAAAACAGAGCAAGCAGTAGACTAACATGGTTTAAATATTGGACTACATTTGTTTTAAAGAGTAAATGGGATAGATAAGTGAAGGAAAGAGGTACGTTCAACAGTTTAATACATTTGAAAATTAAAACATTTGCAGCAGTCAAATTGTCACTTATTTGAGGAATCAACAACTGTGTAGCACAAAAACTGGCACTATCTAGTTTGGAAGTGAAAACTTTCATATATAGCTTGAAATAATACTGCTTTATACGAAATATAGCAGATACCAGACAACCTTTATTTGGAAGGAGCAAATACAATTTAAAACACAATCTACTAACGTGTTGTAGAGAATAAATCATCTGTTAGATAGAAAAAAGATTACAGCAGATACACTAATGGATTGGATTTGGTTGCAAAATCTTTCAACCAGATAACACGAAAGGTTGAAATGCCCTCCGATTGATTACAGCTTATCTATTATTCTATACTTTTATTCCAACAGAAAAAACTTCCACCTCTTCTTTAAATGCTACAGATGTTAGGAAGCTATTTTGTTCAAAGTTTTTGGTTCGAATCACAATGATGAGTTCACATGAGGTGGCGTGTTTATCTTTGGCGCTGCAACAAAAACAACAGAAACATTGAAAGAAAAAATATAGCATAACAAAATAGACATTTGGAAGTAATTAGCAACAGTCCCTACTCATAATCCAGACACTAAGTCAAAGACAATTTAGTGAAAATATACAAAAGAAAAATAAAAACTGTTGCAAGAGAAGGTGGTAGTAACTGTCAGAATACACATCCAAAAGGGCCTTTTGCGAATAATAATAACCCCCAAATGATCCTGTCTTTGTGGATAAGACAAAAAGTATAACAAGGTGTAATCATTAAATTCAGAAGAGAAGAACAACAAAAAATCTGGTTCTGAGAGGCTTTATATCCTCATAACATGGAAAACTAGGTAGGGACAGGGTTGTTGAGGGTGACTTCATGCAAAGCACTTGAAGGGTGAAGTACGGGAAAAAAATCCCTGTGTTTCCATTAAACACTAAAACGCTAAGAAATGTATGCAAACATATATATATAAATAAGTACTTAACAAGTGCCACGTTACACAACCAAGGCTGTACCTTGCCACAAAATCAGTAACCACCAGCAAGGTAAGCCAAGGACAAAATTGCCACAGGGAAACCACGGACAGGCTGTTTGGGGACAAATGTGGCACAGACAGGCTGTGTGGGGACTGCCTTCATTCTTTGTAGCATAATTTCTACAAGGTGATGGAAACATTCCTCAGGGATTTTAGTCCATATATCAATTTGTGTAAAGCCAGGCTGACAAATCAATACCCATCTTAATTTTTTTTAGGACAAAGAAGCAAACCAATTGAGATTAATAATAAATGTCAAGCAGTCCTGATGTTTTTTCTGCCCTGCATTATACCAATTTATTGTTGGGCTATGCAGTGTCGTGGGTTTTTTTGTTTTTTACTATAGTTTTTATTGTTTCCATTTTACAAAATGAAAATGAGGTATTGTATTGTTCACCAGGCAGACGTTTGTATACAAAATTAATCGTATCCATAGAAATATGCCTGCAGTACACATACAACTACCCAAGGACAATGAATGTCCCTCATTTACTTCCTTCTCAAACTGAGCATCTTTAGTCTTAATGAAGCGTAAATACATTATTGTAATTGAATGCTATAAAACACAAACAAAACTAAAGATAAAATAATAAATATAAGACATAAAAAATGCTAAAAATACAATTATACAATGTATAACATGAGATTTTTGTTTTTACACAATGGTTTCTGAAGTTACCAGCAGGGGGCACTATGTCAATCCCATATTGCCTTAACAAAAGGAAGCTGGTTTAGTGTCATGCAGTTGCTGCAGATTTGTTGGGCTGCACATCCATGATGCAAATCTCCCGTTCAACCACATCCCAAAGGTGCTCCATTGGATTGAGATCTGAGTGTAGACGCCATTGGAGTTCAGTGAACTCACTGTCATGTTCAAGACACCAGTTTGAGATGATGTGAGCTTTGTGACATGGAGCATTATCCTGCTGGAAGTAGCCATCAGAAGATGGGTACACTTTGGTAATAAAAGGAAGGACATGGTGAGCAACAATACTGTCACTTTTAACCAGTGTTCAACTGGTACTAAGGGGCCCACAGAAAATGTCCCTTACACCATTACACCACCACCTGAACTGTTGATACAAGGCAGGATAGATCCATGCTTTCATGTTGTTTACGACAAAGCCTGACCCTGCCATCTGAATGTCGCAGCTGGACTTGAGACTCATCAGACCAGGCAACGTTCTTCCAGTCTTCCCTCGTCCAATTTCTGTGAGCCTGTGCCAAATGTAGCCTCAGTTTCCTGTCCTTAGCTGACAGGAGTGGCACCCGGTGTGGTCTTCTGCTGCTGTAAGCCCATCTGCTTCAAGTTCCAAGTGGTGTGCGTTCAGAGTATTTTTTTTTATTATTATTATTTATTGTTTTATATAGCGCCATTAAATTCCGTAGCGCTGTACAATGGGTAGACAGGACAAAAGTAACATGTAATATAACAAATTGACTAACAGAGACAACAGGTAAAGAGGGCCCTGCTCAAAGAGCTTACAATATGTTTCTTATTTTCCCTCAATGCTTTAAATTTCAAGGAATATTTGAGGATAGATGTTACATCCTTACTTACCTAGAACCTAGGCCTCTTGAACATAAAGCTTGCACATATGTGTGATATGTTAGCATTACACATCAATGAGAGGCCTCCAAGTCATGAGTGCGCAAAGTGGGTTCAAGCTGAGAAATTCTCAGATGTGAACCAAAAATGTACATCTAATGATTTTGGGGGTAGCTACCATTAAACACCAAAATAACCCCATAAACAAAATATTCCCTGAAAGCCCCGACACCCCACTTGCATTTCTAGGTGGCCCACTGCAACTGCCAATCTAACTGGAAGGCAGACATTTTTTCCTCTATGGTTTCTTACACCCTATGATTCCTGTGAGAGAGGTAGTTAGGGACTGTTTCAGATATTTTGATAAAAAAATGGGTTTTTAGTACACTATAAATAAAAGTTAATTATTTTACACTGAGTTATTTAGTTTAGGGTTTTACCTGGTGAAATAATTTCTTTACTTTACATACCAACAGAGCCGTTTCTTTCAGTGTAGGTGTTGTCATTGTAAAAATTAAGCAGGAACTGGAGCAAATGCATCTCCTGCAAGGGGCAGCAGCTGGGGAGGAAAAAAACAAGCAAAATGCAAGCAGAGGATTCAGCGGAATCCCTCCATGCATTTGAATGATAAAAAAAAAAAGAAGGAATGGGTTGTCATAAGCATCAGCGACTAGAGCGGCAGCTATAAGTAGTGTACACAGATGCACTTTTTGCCCTCCCAAGCAACACTGCCATTGGAGGGAAGACGTCCCTTGCACAGCTGACCTACCAGTAATCAGGTCCCAGCTGCCCAAAGAATCTGTACAGATGAAATCCTGGCTTTCTTTGGTTCTCAAATAAATGATGGGCACCATCCCTGAAGTCCCTGTACTGTATGATCGCTCCATGATACTGATCAGCATACCTGGGAACTTCTGGGCTCCGGCTACCTGGAACCTTTCCTTGCGGGGTGCGGCCAGGACTGCCCACTGATGTCAGCGGGCGGCCCTGTTATGTTGCTTTGAGTCCCCACTGACGTCGGTGGGAGGTCCTGCTGATGTTGTTCCTACCGACAGCAGTGGGAAAACACCCCCATTTAAAGGGAAAACGGGCTGAGGATTCATGGCCTTGAGGCATGCAGGTATGCTGATAAGGCAGCATTAATCCCTTTGATGCCGCAATTGCATCAGAACTGCGTTATAATGCGATAGCGGGTGTCTTTAGTACCAACAGGACAGCTTTAAAATAGTACTTAAAAAAACCAAAGGTTCAACAGCACTGACCTGCTAAAAACACACAAGCACATTATTAACCCATTAAGAACCAGGCTGGTTTTTATTATTTTTTGTATCCTTTGTGACCAAGGCTGTTTTAACACTTTTGTGGTGCTTGTGTTTAGCTGTAATATTCTACTATCCCATTTAGTGAAATATATATATACACAAGTTATATATTGGGTTTTTTTTAGGACAAGAAGGGCTACCTTAGGATACTATGTTTCTCACACAACGCGGGAGCAGCCAGGGCCTCCCATACCCCCAGTGGATTTCCAGAAGGTCTAATGAGGCATTTAGCAGCATGTTCGTTTGACACTCCCAACGATTCAAATGCAACTGAAGCAAACTAAAAGATGTAAAAAAAAAAAAAAGTACAGATGAGTTTGAGTACAAAGTAGCCATGGGTCAGGTACAAAGAATCCATCTGCACCCAAAGCCGTCACCATTATTCGCGCCTTCACCCTCATCTGATCCAGCCAATCAGCGTTCTCTTTGCAGCAGCTCGCTCCGGGTCCTACCACACTCATCTGCGAGTTGCGTCAATACGGAAAGAGTAAGCTTCCCCCTGATTGGCTAATGTCATAGAGCGCACGGGACGCCGGAATTCTGTTTGGAAAGATGGCGGCTCCAAGTGGTCTGTTTTCGGACTTGCGAGAAATCAAGAAGCAGCTCTTATGTGTGAGCTGGCTGTGCAGGGAGAGGGGGCTGATGCACAGCGTGAAATGGTGAGCGGGATTTGGCCGTGTAATTAAAAACAGATGACATTAAAGCGTAGTCCGGTGATCGTGCCTATGGATGTGCCCACAACCGCTCGTTATCCTAGATCCCTTACTGCGAGATTATACGATGCATTAGAATGACGTTAATGCGGAGCAGTGTGTGCAAGGATTTATAAATGCAGCCTGTCATAATAATAAGTTAACATATACGTCCAGAGAGCAGGTCTGTTTCACGCGTGTCACCAATTCTGTGGATTCGGATGTTGCTTGGTGAATAGTCATTTTTACTTGCTTTCCAAATTCCATTACATTTAATGTTTTGTGTTGCTTAATGAGGGCAATCTGTAGAATTCCTAAAAGAATAGCACTTTCCTCTAAGAATATACAGGAAGCGGCTTAAATACGGTATGTACCTGTCTAGGAAGATGTCTTCTGTAAATGCCTGATGGGTATCAACAGCGCTATGGAATATGATGGCGCTACATAAAGCAATAGTCATTTTCACTTTCATCCTCATCAGGGCATCTGAATTGGCTTTTGCACTGGAACCAATCCCTATAAATGAGCTGCCTCCTACCCAAGAACTAACAGAGGTATGTCCAGAGAATGCTTCATTATGGTTAATTCCTTATGAATAATATCTAAAAAAAAAAAATTTCTTCGGCACAGAGGATGATTTCATGTTCCTTTCTTCCTTATTTTTTTTTATATACATATATACAGGAAGATGCTCAGGATCTCGATGCCTACACATTGGCAAAGTCTTACTTTGACTTAAAGGAGTATGACAGAGCGGCATATTTTTTGCGTGGTTGTAAAAGCCAGAAGGCCTACTTCTTGTATATGTACTCCAGGTACTTGGTAAGAACGATATTCACAAAAAGCTTGTGTTTCATATCCAAAGGCATTGTAATGAAATAGTTGTGGTCTTCATGCTTTTTATTGTGATTTGGCATTCTTGAGTGCGTTATAGTGGCCAACGTTCAAAATCTAGGACTTGTGTTCTTGGACGGAATGTCAACCGGTCATCGGTGGTGTTTATATTCACAGGCCTAACCTTTTGTACTGTCCATTTTATTAAATTCTGCGTTTAGTTTGTTGTTTTGTTATTGGCTTTGCATGTAGATGGAGTAATTAACTTTTTTTTTGTACAAACCTTTAGTCTGGTGAAAAGAAAAAAGATGATGAGACTGTGGATAGCTTGGGTAAGTGTATGAATGAACGATAATGAGATTTGAATCCTAACTGGCTATAAAGGTGTATTTCTGTTGTTAGGGTGCAGCACTTATTTGATGCTAATCGTTTAACTAACAGAACAGAAGATGACCTTAATATGTTTGTCATAGTTACTACCATTTTTCATGTCAATCTTTAAAATCTTATGTACAAAAAAGGATTTTAGAGATGTATACTAAAAGTGTGCAAACACAAGGATTGCACACATGACGTGTTTGAAATGTGCTGTCAACAAAGACGTTGTTGGGATATTGACCTAAGCTGATGCATAAATATGATTTATTTATTTAAAAAAAAATCTTTTATTGGAGAAAATACACATTTACACTTTCTGAAAGATCTTAAAACCTCAGCTAAACACCTGCTGATATATCCTTTTTAAAGTCACGTATCGCATTTAACCTTCAGGTCCTCTTGAGAAAGGGCAGGTGAAGAACGAGGCTCTGAGGGAGCTGCGTGTGGAGCTGAGCAAGAAGCACAAAGCCAGGGAGCTTGATGGATTCGGACTTTACCTGTAAGTCTTGGGATTACGGCTTCATCTGTCTCCACTCTGCGCATGTTTCCTTTTAAAGGTTCAGAACGTGTTCTGTCTTTAGGTATGGTGTAGTTTTGCGGAAGTTGGACCTGGTCAAAGAAGCTGTGGATGTGTTTGTGGAATCTACGCATGTTTTGCCATTGCACTGGGGAACCTGGCTGGAGTTGTGTAACTTGATTACAGATAAAGAAATGGTAAAGTGTAATCGGCATCAAAGCTATGCTTGTTTAAGCAGTTAATTAAGGGTACTTGTCCACCAATTCTTCTGAATTTAACAGTAAAACATCATTCCTGGTACTGTTGAATGCCAAACACCCTTCTAGAAATGTGAGTGTAGTATTATGTCTTTAAAGGGATTTTCCCTGTACTTTTACTGTAGATTTTCTACATGTCTTGTCTATTTGTCACACAAAACAAGGTCCGGCTATGGTTAAAAAGCTTCTAACTATTACAGTGGAAAATAGTTGGAGACTGTAGGGTATTCAAATGATGTCCTTTTTTTGTGCATGTTGCTTGGTGTATCACTTTGTTTCCTAACTGCATTGAATTGCGTTTTACTAGTTGAAGTTCTTGTCCCTGCCTGACTCCTGGATTAAGGAATTTTTCCTGGCACACATATATACAGAGCTGCAACTGATAGAGGAGGCACTACAGAAGTACCAGAGCCTCATCGATGCTGGGTTTTCCAAGAGTACCTACATTATATCTCAGATTGCTGTTGCTTATCATAACATCAGAGGTAGAGGCAGATGACAACTTTACAGGATAATTGTTCCGGGGGGGACATCCTGGCATCTTTGTCATTTGTGTTTCTTACAGATATTGACAAGGCGCTCTCGATCTTCAATGAGTTGCGGAAGCAGGATCCTTACAGAATAGAAAACATGGATACATTTTCCAATCTGCTGTATGTGAGGGTGAGTTATATACTTACTTTTTCCCAGTTTGCACCATTAATGGAGGTAAAAGTTCTGACAGAGGGGTCTAATACATTGTAGTATTTTATGTTGTGTTAATTGTTCAGATATAACAACCATAGTAACAGCTTAGGTGATCTCCGTAGATACAAATGTGCAATGATAGAAGTTTAGAGTTTGCGGCATTTCGGCATCGTTTTGCTCTATTCCCTTAGGGTCTAAAGCCTGAGCTGAGCTTTTTAGCCCACAACCTGTGTGATATTGACAAATATCGTGTGGAAACATGTTGTGTGATTGGTAAGTGAAGGCTGGCTATTCCTGGACGCACTGTAGTTGGTGGAAAAGCAAGTTGCACAGATTATCTAAATATCTGCATGGTTTATCTCAGGGAATTACTACAGCCTCCGTTCCCAGCACGAAAAGGCTGCATTGTATTTCCAACGAGCATTAAAACTCAATCCACGTTATCTTGGTGCTTGGACACTAATGGGCCATGAATACATGGAAATGAAGAATACTTCTGCTGCGATACAGGCTTACAGGTATAGGGGCTGTATGTTTCACTTCTTATAGCATATACTGGCTATTAAATTACATTTTTATTTTTTTTTATTCATAACACTTTTTAACCGTATCAGAGAAACCCTGTTTATTTAGACTGCAATAGTTTTTAACAAAAATTGTATATTATCTACATTTTTATTACGTAGAAAATATATATACATATATAATCTTTTTTGTGTCTCTAGGCATGCCATTGAAGTTAACAAAAGAGATTATCGAGCTTGGTATGGTTTGGGCCAAACTTATGAAATCCTAAAGATGCCGTTTTACTGCCTCTATTACTACAGGCGTGCCCACCAGCTAAGGTAGTGAAACATCACACGTATATGCCGGCCAGGGCCGTTTAATGCTTGATCAGACAAAAAGTGTTCCTAATTCATTCATTTATTTATTTAATTTTTTTTTCTCCAGACCTAACGACTCTCGAATGCTTGTCGCTTTAGGTGAATGTTATGAGAAGCTCAGTCAACTTGTGGAGGCTAAGAAAGTACGTGGGGTTTTTCTTTATTGTTCTGTTGATCCTTCTGTCAGTGATTTTGAACCGTTTCCCCCTAAAGTATTTAGGAGATAGCTAATTTGTCTTGAATTATTTATTTTACTTTATTTTAATGTCAGTAGTGTGGATGTTTTCATCCAAAGATTCAAAAACATGGAAATATGTATTATTTATGTGGGTTGGGGAATCAATGTGTAGTGTGTAGCTGGGAACGTACTGTGTGTTTTTAGGAGTTTGTCGATCTTCCTCTCTTTTTCACGCAGTGTTATGGCAGAGCATATGCGGTTGGGGATGTCGAGAAAATGGCTTTGGTTAAATTGGCCAAGTGAGTGCTTTTCCTTGTTTGTGTATTAAAGACAAAAATGTTGAACCCCCTAACAGAAGAAAACACCCAGCTGTAATTAACGCAGGATCCCCCCATGCATTTGCAAGGGGGGCACTATGAAAATTTAAAGTAGCCCTCTATTTCTGATTACCCCTTTAAAGCATGGTCTGGCGGTAGTGATTTAGCTGCAATGTGATTGATCCCTGAGAGGCAGGTATGGGGTAGAATGGACCTAATGACATTTTGGACGGAGAGAGTATGAGGGGAGGGGAGGTGGCAGGATGAGCACATACACTAGTTGAAGGTGGATATTTCTATAATTTATTAATAATGTTCTTAAATATATCACTGTTGGAAGTTATTTTGTTCATCCGTTTCGTACTGTTAAATCTCCTATTTCCTTGCCGTTAGAATGAAAAATATTAACTGTCCTCTACACGTTTTATTGTGTTAGGCTCCATGAGCAATTGAATGAATCTGAACAGGCTGCTCAGTGCTACATCAAATATATCCAGGATATTTATTCATGTGGGGTAAGTAGTTTTGGCTAAGGTTACTTTACAGCCTGCGAGAGGAGAAAAGCATGATTCTCTGGCCTTAAGGTTAAGGCAGCTTGAAGCCCAAGGTGTCCCCCCAACCTGGCTGTTGTGGGATGGTGGTGAGGTAGCGCTAGAAGATGATTTGCCCTCTCGCATTGCATTTTCTCTCAGGTTTTTCTTTTAGTTTCATCCCTACCTGTTCATTAAATGTGTGAAAGTGTTTGTACCTCCGGCTTTTATTGAGACAGTCCATCCTGTGTCCATTGTATGACCCCCCCCTCACTCTTTCCTCCAGGAGATAGTGGAACATCAGGAGGTGAGCACAGCGTTCCGTTACCTGGCCCAGTATTACTTCAAGTGCAAACTCTGGGATGAAGCCTCTGCTTGTGCTCAGAAATGCTTTAATTTTAATGATGTAAGTATTATATACTATCACATTTATTTTAGGAATTGTTTCTCCAGTTGCTTTTGGGAGGAGGTATTTCAAGTAGCAAAGACAGTGATAGAATTTCTTGATCTCATCTACCATAGCAATATTTGACTAACTTATCAATACATTAACTTTTTTTTTTAGACCAGAGAAGAGGGTAAAGCCCTTTTACGTCAGATTCTGCAGCTACGTAACCAGAATGAAAGTCCATCGAGTGATCTCCCCACAACTGCTCCCTTCTTCCTGCCGCAGTCTGTTTCAGCCAGCAACACCCCCACGCGGAGAGTGTCTCCGCTTAACCTTTCCTCCGTCACGCCGTAGCAGGGACCCTGCAGCCATCCTCAGTACGGGGGTTTGACTTAAGGAGAGCAATACGAACTGTTTAAATACAACTTCTATGGAAGTTTGAAACTTCTTATAAAAGAGCTTGTGTGGCGAAAACTCAAAAGCAGAGAAGTTTCTGCTGGCAAAGTCAAAGCTCCGCTCCCAATGAATAGAGCAGATTTAATAAGGCCTATCTGTTTTATTCTTGGATTTGTTAATAAACTTTTTATACTGTGTTCTGTCTCAATCACTGGTGTCTAATCACCTTGTAAGAAATATCTTCCAAAGAAGTGCTTAAGGGTCTTCCTTGTGGATTTTAACAAGCAGAAAAAAATGTATTCCTTTGTATATGGAACAGTCCTGTTGGTGTAGAACTGGTGTATAGCCTGAAACAGGACCTGTGCATGCATGCGCACAAACAGTGATAATATGGAGTTTCTTCCAAGCCTGATCCAAACTATTTTGATAGCTTTAGCACGTATAGTACTTTAATGCATTTACGCGTTAGGTTTGTTCAATGTATCTGCTCCCCTTTATCTAAAGCAGGCTTTTCTCACAATGCTCCCTCTCTGTGGTGCTTTAATACCAAATCTTGACACATGAGACTGAGGGATCCCTCTGTACACAATCCATAAAAATAAAAAGGTGCAGTGTAGACAATTTCTTCTGAGTTGAGCAACTTCTAAGGACTGAAAACCTTCAGTAACACCCCCCCCCATAATAAGGAATGTGCTAGATGCCCATATTGTACTTAAAGACCAAAAGGGTATGGGGTGGAATATAAACACCTGAATCAAGCTCCAAATACACAGCCTATAGCTGGAGAAGGGGTATTGTCCTTGTAGAGCTAAATTCTTTAGAATGGAACTCAAGCCTTTCAGTATGTACCATCAAATCCCCCCCAAGACACCTTAACAGGAGGGAGAAAAGTAGAAAAGAACTGGTCTGTGTTTAAAAATGTAAAAAAAAAATAAAGCAGTGCTTATCCCCATATAAAGAAAACCCATAAGACTGTCCAGTTGGTCACATGATGATTTTTATGTACAAGATTTATTACAAACACTTATAACCATACACAAGGAATATTGCACACGAGTAAATAACCATAGAACCGCTTCCAAAATCCCTCAATCTTTAAAATGTTAAGACAAAAATGGAGCTGTCTTTACACGTTCCCTTTTAGAAGCTGGACGATGAAATAATATATGCATAGTCATGTAAATGTAGGCAGCAGATTAAAAAAAGAAAAAAGTATTTACAAAACTGCAAGAATACTTGGAATGCCAAAACATCAACAGCCAGTGAGCATTTGTAGTTTTTAGAGGTACTTTAGGATTAAACACACAAAACACTTCCTTTGAATGAGGTGTTTGTGGCTTAAACCACCGACGGACACTGACCTAGTAAAGCCAAGCAATCCCTTTACTTTGGACAGGCCATAGTGGTTCTGCTATTATATAGAGCTTTTGTCTACAATACTTAAATTTCACTACTATAGATTGTGTTCACATAGTGTCTTACAAACCGTGCCGCTGTACACAAGTGTTTGCCGGAGCAGACCAACGTGTATAAAAACCATAAGCAGAATATAAAAGACAATTGCAGATACTGTCAACAACGCAGTGCAGTGATAGATCAAAGGAGGTAAAAACCCAAGCGATCAGTGGTTTTTGGATACTTAAAACTTGGTGCCAAACGCAATAGTCTTTAGCGTAGGAGATCTGCGTGCACGCAGGACCCGACTATAAGGGCCGTTCTCCGCCAGTCCCTTTTGAGCTGGGGTCCTGCCCAGAAAGTTGCGAAGGAAAGGCCTCTTCTCGGTGCTTTGGTTGGGCTGGATATTCTCATTATTGCAAGCGCGTTTAAAACTGGAGGGGGTTCCTTGTAGTTTCTGGACCGTGTGATATTGCTCTGCAAGGCAGGCTGTCTTTTTTCGCAGGTCCATTTTTACAAGAACCATATTGTTCTGCAGTTCAGCCAAAGCCTTTTCCTACATAAGGGGGGGAAAAATACAGAGAATGCATTTTAATATTGCAGAAAAGAATGAAAAGTTCTCTAGATAAAATCCAAGAAGATCCTTAAATCAGTTATGCACGCTATAGCATACAGCGTATTTTGGCCACAGCAGAAACCCAGCCGGTATTCTTATGCGTGTATCACATCAGAAGAAAGTAGGCTTAAAGTTATTCTATATGACCCTCAGCCTTTCCAAGGAGTGTCACATGCTCCGTAAATGGGGGGGAAAAAAAAGACCCGATACCCTACACAATAAATTTGATTTATATGAAAAGTCACTAGATTTTTTGCCTCCGACCCTTTGTCTCTAAAACAAACCTATTTTAATATCAGTTTGTTGTTTGATAAAGGATCAACGTATATAAAAGACATTGCGTGGAAGCGTGCAGCCTACCTGTTTGGAGAGAATTTCATCGCAGTTACTCAGAGCGTGCCGGAGTTTCTCGGATCCGGTTGTGTGGCAGCATGCCCGGTCTACCTGCTGCAGAGAATCGCCAAACTTCTGCAGCTCCCCTCGCAACAGCCTCACATTCTGCGGAAGAAGATGCAACTCAAGATCAGGGCGTAGCGACCTCACTTCTAACCAGCACTGTCCACCCGCACACCAAGCCTAAGACTGTCACCATTCCATAAAGGAAGAAATCAGGTTTCTGTGCATACCAAAACAGGAGCGCTACCCCAGATTCAGAGGAGCAAATCAGCCAAAAAAAAATAAACCAATCATTTTTACCATAAACAAGGAAACTGTAAGAGGTCAGAGTGTTTGCTATACATGCAGTTTTATATAGAAAGACAGGCTTTGGGACTCAATCTATATTCCCAACTAAACAGTCCTTTGCCTAATCAAAAGTCTGTGGCAACCGGAAGAAGAAAATAAAAAAACAAAGCTAGTGGAAATACAAGCAAGTGTATACATAGCAAACAAATAAAAAAAACCCCGCTGTTAACTATTGAATATGGTATTCCAAGCATTCTACCTCTAGCCGATGTACACAGGTCATGGTAAGTTACCAATTTTAGAAGCGTGTTTTTGTTGCTCTATACATTTGCTTGCAATTCTACTTATACTGCCTCATTTTTTGGTACCGTTTTTATAAAATCCCATAAATTGAATGTAAAATTCTGCTGAATCCCACAACATACATCCGTAAGTGTGCTAAAGTAATGAGGTCTCTCCGACGTGTGTAATCACTCCATTTTCTATGGGAATTTAACTTGGGGATGTCTTAAAGCATCACTTTATCTTGTAACGTAGGAACTCGAGAGACTCTGTAAGCAATGCTCTGACGTCTCACTTTCCGTAATTTAGCCATCAGTGCAGACACGTCAAAAGGCAGCTAGCGAAATACAGTGCGGTATTAGTCACAGGCCGCGTAGAAACCTGACAATAGGACAGACAGCTACGAAAGCTATTCTCTAAAGCAATGGAATCAAAGCAGCTCCCCAGAATCTGGAGGTGAGGTTCAGCCAATGTGGTGGTTACCCAAAGAGCTCTTGTGTGCTGATATTCTGTGCACGTGTGAGATGAGTGCACAACATTACACTGAAAAGTAAAATACAGGAAATATTTACAGACTCAAAAAGAAGAACCTGTCTACTTTCAGATAAAACAAACTTTTCAATACGCACTTTCCTATATCTTACGGTTCAGTTAAAAGGCGACTCCAACCAAGGAGTGACAAGAATAAGATAAAAGGGGTCTATCCGCTAAGGACAGCACTTGCAGGAAAGTTGAATTATGAAAGACCAACAATGGCAGGTTCCTAAAGCTATAATTCAGTGGGTAAAGATACCTATGGGAAAAAACGCCTGATTTTTCTATACATTCTACAACCAAGTTCCAGCTGCAGCAGAAGCTCAGTAGGTAGGGTTGACTCTTTACATATAGTCAAGAAGTTGAAAACAACTTTCACAGAGAATCCCCTACACACTCTGCCTTTATATTATTATTGATTTAATTATATTACCTTATCAACCAACCTGAATCCCCTTTGTCTTTTTCATTAAACACACACTTTTTAGTGATGTAGCTTACCCTCTGTCCCTCTATAATCTTCCTGTCCACATCAACTGTAAACGGCCTGGTAGACACAGGAGGTTCTTGCATTTTCTTATATCTTTCCAGTTCTGTCCAATTTTGGAAAATACAATAAAACATTTTTCAAAAACAAGATTAAAGGTAAACGACGATGGGGTAATACGACTAGTACCGTATTGGCTTGAATATAGGCCGTACCCTTATAGTTTGGTGCTATTTAAAAGAATATATATATTTTTTTACATTGAAATGTATGGTAGGAGGCTCACTCCATACCCAAGCTTTAGTTTTGCAACGTTGGTGTAGATGCGGCAGATGTGACCTCCACTTCCTGCACCAGTCGGCCCAATATGGTAATTGTTATGATTTCATTTGAATAACAAAAACCCCATTAGACACATTTCAAAGCATTTGTCGCAGTTTCTAGCATAATTGTAGAGCCGTAGTTTGGCTTGTACTGCTACACTGACACGCCTGGACTCCATGCACTTCATGACATAGAAAAGCATCAAGAGATCTTTATCCCCAGGTGTCACGTTCACGTACAAATGTATACATTGGAAATTTTATGTTAATTCAGAAAGTAATCTCACCCTCGTTTTTGGACTGTAGTTCTGTTTTCGCAATCAGCAGCTCCTGTTTCAACCTGTCCAGGTCAGGCTCATCACTTGTCGCCAACCTCTTGGACCTTCTGAGGGGAGCGCTGTCCTCTTTGCATTTAGAGGACTTTCCTTTTTTATCAGACTGAGACTTATACTCCTCCAAAGCAGCTTCCAGCTCCTCAATCCTCTCATCTCGCTCCTGTTTAGAAAAATAAACAAGCTCATTAATTACTTACATAAAATACAAATGAAAAGGTCATTTTAGTAAATGGGAAATCTAAATGGACATCTGTACAGGAAGATTAGGGCTCAACGCCCTAGATAGGTAAGCGTGACAGGTTATGAAAAGCTTTAGTATAAAAAGGGAATATAAAATTGCTCGGTATGGCACGCGTACCTCAATTTCCCGCCTGTAATAATTAGTAAGAGAATCTTTGAGGTTCTCCAGGCGGTCCTCGTACATTTCCTCCAGCAGGTCTTTCTCATCTTCCAAATGCTCACTTTAAGAAGACATCAGAACAGCGGCCAAACATAAGTCACTGAAAATTATTAAGAATTAAAAAGCCAAAAACAAAATGGAGCCCCATTACCTATATTGATTCTTCTGTTGCTGCATCATTTCCATCATCTCGTTACAGACTTCCTTACGGATATTCATTTCCAAGGTAAGTTTTTCTTGACGCTCTTTCACCAAAAGCTGTTTTATGCTTTCAACAACTTGCAACAACTCCTGCAAGAGGTGTACAGACATAAGGACTATGAATTTGATCTATACAATTCCAAACGAGGAGGAAAGAGAATCCCAAAAACACTCACCTCCCTATTAAACATTGTTATGTCTGCTTCATCATCACTATCTCCATCAGATAAATCTTCAGTATCATCATCTGTGCAGCTGCGATTGGCCAGGACGCTGCCCTCCTTGATCAGGGACTGGAGGCAACGAAGGTTCATTTTCACTGGAGGAGCTTGGACCAGCTGCAGAATAAAAACACAATACATGAAACATGAGTACCGTTTCAACAAATATTAAATAAAGCTAGTCTCCAGCATTAGACAAGGGTCTTATACCTGGCTTGCGATGGCAGAGAACTTCATGGCGTGCAGACTCTCATCATAGGTAGAAGCACACTGATTAATGTTGACAATCATACAAGACCTTCCACGGCCAGTGAAGAATCCTTGGAATATGCGAGTCAACTTGCTGTCTCTAAATGGGACCATATTCTGCCGCAATCTGGAGCAGTACAAGAAATGTATGATGAAAAAGGTGTTTTCATAGCACTATCCCTGAAAGCACACCTGTGTCTTTCTTTTAAAAATCCTACATTTTACGACCCAATAAAAGAAACCCGGCAAACGGGTAGAAGTCAGGAGGTTAAGTAACACATGCTTTGCCACATCCCAGCTCCCTCAATGTACAATTCTTCCTTCTCTGAGCCTACATGAACGGAGCATGAAACAGCATTATTGTTCTCATAAATAAATGTGGTTGTTCCAAAAGCTGCCGAGACTATGGTTCCACATAACACACCACATGGACATTAGAAAGATACGCAGGCAGGCTATATGAAGAGCCTGTGTCACTCACTTTTGTTGCTGGTTAGTTCTCAGCGCAGAGATGCAGCGACCTAACGTATGAAGAGAAGTATTGATGTTTGTTGCCTCTTTAAGACGATCTCCACTTCTCTGATCTTTGCATCGCTCCGACCCAGCCAAATCACAGAAAGAAAGTCTGCAAAGGGTAACACAAAATTACTAAAATATACATACGTTTATCTGTATATTTAATTTTACACACCTGTATAAATGGTTATATATATATATATATATATATATATATTATATATAATAAGTATATACACAAACACACACCACACACATATATATATATATAATACAACACTTTTGCAAAGCCTTGATTTACAAGAAAGGGGGGGGGAATTCATATGATATAGTTTTACTCACTCGCTGATCTTGGGCGTCATGTCATTTTTACCCTGTAGGTGAAGGATTCTAATGGAAAATATGCTGTGACTGAAGACGGGAAAAAAAAGAAAGTTTATTTAAAAAAAAAAAAAAAAAAAGTCATGAATTAGACAATACATAAAATATCAATATCCAAACTATTGTCCAACACCGCAGCCACTAAAGTGTGGGCATGAAGCTCACCTACGGCTTGAGTTCTGGTTCATGTGAGTACTTGCAAAACTCTGATTTTTCCTCCCCACCCTCAGGATTTTCCAGGCTTCGTCAGCGCTTTGAACATTAATCCAGTTCAGATCTGCGGGGCACAAGCTTAACGGTTAACACCTTGAATGACATAATGCATTAAATAAAGAAATGTAAATCGTTCACACCTTTTACATAAGGATTTCCATTCCTGTCTTCACACAGCCTCAATGTGGTTCTTTTACGGTTTGGACCAGAAGGCAATGGTTCTAGTAGGTCATAGACAAATTCATTATAGATTTCAAAGTATGACACCCAGATGGAGAACTGAACGTCAATGGGCTCATGGAGGGAGATCACATCTTGGTAACCAAAGCGTGAGCAGGACTCTGAAAGAGAGAAGATTTATGTTCGTAACACAGATAATCACATTTAAGGAAGCATATGCAACAATATTTCATGGAAAAAGAGATGCTAGTACCTTCCAACTGAATGCTTGTTTGGTTGACATGACTTGTAGAAGAAAGTCCACCAATGCCACTATCAAAACTGAGACTTGTGCCTGCACGAAGTTGAGACTCATTGCTACCACTACTTTTTAGGGGGATCAAAATATCTTCCTGGAATTGTAAAACATAGCCTATTATAGTTACAATAAACACAGAAAGTAACAGACATGGGGTTGTAAAATGTATCTACGACCTACAAGCCAGTGGACTGACCTCACGCACAGTAGAGAGCAAGGACGTCTTCTTCAGCTCTTCTAGCCGCACTTGTTTGCTGTCCAGCCATATGACTTCATTGGAAAGTGGCTTGAGATCAGAGCTCCTGTACAGACGATCTTGAGCACTGTTGAAGATGAGAGCAACAGAACGAGGCAAGATGCCACCATCCTTGCTAGTCCCTATGTAGTAAATAAAAAATGAAAATGAGGCACTCAGATTTAAAAGCCAATTGTGGCACAGTCACAGCTCTGACAAGATGCATACCTTGTATTGTGTGGGTTTTGCCAGAGTTTGTGACCCCATATGTATAAACAAGCCAGTTCTGTCCATTTAGTGCATCTTTAACCACATCTCTCATAGTTCCGTCAAAAAATTGCTTCTGATCCACCTCTGGTCCGAAAATCTTTAAAGGAGATACAAGTTCAACAAATAAACAACCTTCAAACTAAAAACGGCATCTTCATAGCATCTGTATTTATCATTACCTTAGTGAATGTGAATTTGTGCACACTCTGTCCCATCCCTCTCTCTGTATTCTTCATGGTGAAAGAGTCTTTAGGAGCTCGCAGCACAAGGGTCTCCTGATTCTCCACCTTAACACAGCCCTGGGGAAGGGTATTGGAGCGGTTAAAAAAAAAAAGTTCTTACTGCAAATTGAGGAGCTGCTTCAATCAATCACAGCACAAACCGATCTGTTCCACTTACCTGGTCCTCTTTTTTCTCTAGCTCCCCATCTACAAAAGGTCTAATCCTGACATAGACCAAGACTTTCTCACTGCCTTCTTCTGGCAAGATCTGCAAACAAGATATTACTCACATCACATAGCCTTCCGGGTCACAATCCTCAACATTGTCAGAATGGGAATAGTGGTGGACATGGCGGTTTTCAAGAGCATCATCCTTACGTACCTGCGAAGGATGTCCCACCCCCGGCGAGATGACAGAAAAATCTGAAAGAAGATCTTTGCGTATTCCTGCAGCACAGTCAGCAGCAGTGGATTCAAAGACCGGGGTCTCTTCATCATCAGAGAGCATGCCAGGACCAGGGGAAATGACATTGCTTGACATCTTGATGCCTAATAAAGTCCCTATCGTAGAGCAGTGAACAAGTGATGGAGTTAAAGAAGAACCACTGGAGAAAATATTCATAATATACAGAAATCTATTTTATTAAACTTAAAGGGCTTCTTGATGGCTTCCCTGAGCCAGAGTGAAAATTAAAGGAACAATACATTTTAAAATGCCAAACTGCAGAGCCCTTATGCGGTCTGATCTACCTTGGTGGTTTCCTCCAGCCTTACATCAGCAATCATTATGTGTATTTATAGCTCATTCCTTAACAGTGACATACTGGTATGTAGCAGAGATGTGTGATTCCAGCTAGACCGTTGTGACCTTAGGCACTCGGTACGATTGCAACGCAGAAATAATAAATACTAACCTATACCTCTAAAAAGTCACCTGATCTGTGTTTTTTTTTCATTCCACACAGTAAAGAATCCTAGTGGAAAGTTCAATCCCTTATCATAATTAACTCAAATGTTTCCCATTTAATAAACATAAGCGAAGGGTCGATGAACAGTGGATTGCGAAATCCTGTATAGAACACTCAAACCCCTTTCTCACCCCATCCACAGAGCAATCCCTCTGTTTAAAAAAAAAACCCACCACCGTCACATTGCATGCTTCCTGTGTATTTTAGATCATATATGTATCTAGGAATACATACATATTATATATATATATATATATATATATATATCTAAAGGCGCCCTGGCCCAAGGCAGACTTTGGGAGGTATGAGCACACTGGTTTTTATACAAAGAAGGCATACAAGTAATTTGAGATATTTACTCTTTACCTGCGAACACACGGACGTTGATCGTTATAACCGAATCACAAGAGGCACGGATTTTTATTACAGTGCGCATACATTTCCTAATCTGCGTAAAA
Source organism: Spea multiplicata (assembly GCA_009364415.1). NCBI lineage: Eukaryota > Metazoa > Chordata > Amphibia > Anura > Pelobatidae > Spea > Spea multiplicata. The sequence goes on from VKOC01017276.1 coordinate 26,335, forward strand.
GGTCTGAATTAGGAGTCGTCTTTTGTTTTTTAATTTATAAATAGAAACACACGACAGGGATTTATAAAACGTGACATTATCTGCTCGACACCCCCCACTGCCCCCCGGAAACCCACCGCTCCACGGTACCGATCCTTACCTCCCGGAGCAGGTACTGCTTTCACTCACGCTCGCGACTCCCTAACTGTTAGAAAGTATGGAATTCAAACTAAGCGCTAGTACGTTTAGCCAATCACAATGACCCTTGTCAATTCTAACCAATCACGACGAAGAAGGTAGCGTTTGCCCAATAAGATAGAGAAGTCGCCCAGTCGAAGAAACTTGTTAAGTTTATTTTCAACCTAGCTTAGTGGGCCGCTTGAAGCTTCCGGGTGAGAATACTGTGCTGGTGACTCATTCCACCCCTTCAATGCGTTAGTAATGTTAGTAATAGAAATACAGTCACTCATCCATGAAATTGGTTTCATTTTGTTATGTGTTTCATTTCCGTTTTGTTTCATGCATTATTGTTCTAATAACATTGGAAGTTAAATATATCTCTTATAATTGAAATTGAATATTTATTGTAGGTGTTAGAGTCCAGCAGTAAAATGTCACTTAAGAGTTAATGCCCGGTGCTTAAAATAGTATTACCTGGGAAATGTGCCCTTCAGGCTTTACTAGCCTTTTATGAACTACCAAGGGCCAAAGTTGGAAAAAAACTAAGATACAGGGGCTGACTGACCGAGACGCGACTTGTACAAACCCGGTCAGCCCTAGGCCAGGAGAGGGCTGGCCCCGGGGCAATCACAAGGAAAGTTGCCCATTGGGCATCCCCCTGGCTTGTACTTTTGTCCATTACTTTAGGTTACATCTACTCGCCTGCTTTTGTTGGCTCAGGGGGAGGCTTATCCCTGGTGGTGTGTCCTGCTGCTCTAGTGGGTTGCCAGTTGCCACTGGCTGCTTCTGAGTGCTGGGTAAGGAGATCCTATTCTAGCACTCAGACCCCAAGCGTAATGGGAAAGGGTTTGCTGGCGGCCATACCCATGTCTATTGCTAAGTCCCTCTGTGCATTTACTTTGCACCCAAGGATTGACCAATGGAGTGATCCTGCCTTGTGATTGCCCCCCAGATCAGAGACTGCCGGCCCTCCCCTGACGGATTCCTATGTAATACCATAAGCTTTATGAATCAGGTTTTCAAAAATCTTTTACACCTATCAGTAGAAGTTCAAGGGGTACAAGTACTGCAGATTGAGAAGCACTGGCCTATGGAATGCCATGCTGGGTGGGATTGTATCTTGATTTCCTGGTTCTCCCAAGTGGCCTGAGTGACAAGGATATACCGGTAGATTGTGGAGGCCGAGAATCCTTCTTTGCTCCACCGCACTTAGAATAACATGAGACGGAAGTTAAGCCTTACACCCTGAATTAAGCTAATGTCTTTTAAGGACTTTAATACAAGCCAAACAAAATTTGTAAATACTAAACAATCTATATAGAATCATGGAGCTCTGGACTGATAACTCAGTTTGAGGAGACACTGGGATGGGGGAGGGATAATCATGCGCATCATAACAGCAGCAAGTAAAGATGGCTGCTGCCATTGTACACACATAACCATACCTGGAGCTCTCCCTCTTTTTTGGGGAGTGGGTGGAGGTGGGGCTAGCAATTTAGTTTATGTTAATGCAGTCTAGATCCAGGGAGAAAGGGGCGAATCCTCATCCCCTTCAGTATTATCGTTATGCTGCGGTTCTGGTGACCCCTTACAAAGCTGCTCCGTTGACGATAACATGCCTTGTGTGATGACTATATACCCTGTACCTGCTGCTACTGATCGAAATCCTGGCGTGTTCCTTCAAAAGTCTCTTTAAATCAAATAGGCTTCGCTCTTTTTGCAAATGATATCTCGCAGAATTCATTAACTATGATTTTTATTGCACAAATTATAAGCTCGTTTGAGCAGGGCCCTCTTCACCTGTTGTCTCCGTTTGTCAATTTGTTATATAACATACTACTTGTTATGTCCTGTCTACCCATTGTACAGCGCTACGGAATTTGATGGTGCTATATAAAACAATAAATAATAAAGCTGTATGGTAATGAACCTGGCCCCCACTCCCCCTTTGAAGACTTCCATTTGCAGACAAGAAGACTTCAGTGGGTCTCTCCTTGGGGGATCCTAGAAGATCCGGCCCACCCAAAGCTTCTGGTTATGATCTCATGAAAAACTTTATTATTTCTTTGTGTTGACTGTTACAGTATAGAGAACATATTTTTTTTTTTGATTCTCTATCAAAAATGTGCAAAATGTTAATTTTTAATATATAAAGCCCTTGTTTTTAAAAAGATAATACCACGTTTCCAATATGTAAATGTTTTTCTTTATTTAAATTCTCTCCTTGCCATGGTAAAGCAGGCACGCAACCTTGGCTGATAAAACCACAATGTTATTAAGAAATATCTATTTCAAAAGGAAGTGGCGTTGCATGTATAATCAGATATAGTGTAGGTAGGTTACTATTAAAAAAAACTGTAATTCCAATTTTTTTACATGTTGTAAATGCTCTTTTTATTGATCAAAAGGCCGCTCTAGGACTGTCATGAGTAATGGGATATGTGCATACCTGGGAACTGTCCAGGCTTTGCCCGGAGAACTCCAGAAGTACTCCTTCTCCATTTCCACACCCGAATCTTGCCTGGGGCGGGAGTGGAGTTCTGACACGCCCTACTCCCCACCCATTTTCCCTTTAGATCAGGGTGTTTACTGCAATGTCAGTGGAAACACCCACTGATGTTAACGGAAACTCCCACAATGTCAACGGGACCACCTACCGACTTCAGTGAGCAATCCTGGCCGCGTCCTGCAAGAGTAGGCTCCGGATAGCCAAGTTCCCAAGTATGGATATGTGTTCACCCTAAATTGTGAACCAAATTCTGTTACACACACACACGTTCAAATCACCAATTGGTCTAGGGAAAGAAAGGGGCAATAATCAATATAATCACCAGCATAGACTGCTACAAATAGAAAGATTAAGGATTAATAATTGTGAAAAGTATAGTCAGATAGTTAAATACGAAAGGGAATATGTACAGTGTTATAAAAAAACCACATGAGCACTTAAATAGGGCAAGTAATCTAAATAATAATTTGATTTTTAACTATGTGTTAATGTATCTGTATACAAAACCAAACAATCTGTAATGCATAATGATGTTACTTAATATATAGTCTGAGTTATGATCTAACTACATAATTCACCGGCAGATATTATGCAGTTTCTGTACCACAATCAGTAACAAGTAAGCAAAGATGTAGAATTGAAGGTGATAAAAGCACAGTGAGGCATATCTCTATATTTTATAATCAGTTATAATAATCAAAAGGTTTGTACCGTGATAGCTGTGGAAAAACAGGAGAAAAGTAAAGTTAAGATGATACCATTTATTGGCTAACTGACAGTTTAACTGCAAGCTTTCAAGACCAAGTTGTTAGGTCCCTTCCTCAGGCATTAATGAAGCTAAAACAGAATTTTCTAAATGCAAAAGCACAGTTCACAGGTTTTAAATTTGAATTATTAATTTATCTTAATTTTAGCTTTATATATTTAGATTTGTTTAGAAGGCCTTCTAATAACACAAATACGAGTAAAGGTTCATTCATGGTCATAACACTATAGATCAAAAAGATAAACTAGATACAATCCATGTTTTTATATTCAAATCTGTAATATCTGTATTTGTTTTCAAATGTGCAGAAAAAAAACTCCACAAAATGCTCTCCTGTAGAACTCATGACGTCACAGCGTTCCTTTGTTGTTCAACAATGACATGACTCTGAGAGCTGTTGGTGTCGCCATTTCAAGGCTTTCTGGTGTGCATTGACAAACCAAATCCTGTCCTTGAGAGATTGGAGTAACCCAGCACTTGATTTTGAAAAGAAAGCAGTCTTTTCGGATCGTGCAGGTTGTGTTTCTCCAACATTGGAGGAAATAGGATTTTCACCCTAGTCTGGCAGCTTTGCTGCCCACATATACACGGATGAATGAAGACCAAATCTGCCGAGATCGCATCTCGATCCAGAGCTGAAGCAGCACATGCAAGTGTTTCACACACCATTAAGAAAAAACATCGGAGCAATGCGGGACCAACTAAAACTAATATTTCACAGCTTCAGAGAAATATAGTTGGCTGCAGAATACAACATTGGTGGAAAGAAGCCAATGGGTCAATAACCCACTGGAAAGGAACTATTCTGGATCAAGTGTCAGTGAACCCCTCACTATATCTTATAAAATATGTCGGCTATGATATGGTCTATGGACTTGAACTTTTCAAGGATGAAAGAGTGTCAGATGTTGAAGTTCTTCCGGGCAGAGTTGAACCCACCCAAATCGGAGATGTCCACTTGGCAGATACAATAATCGGAAAAGCAGTGGAGCATATGTTTGAAGCAGAAGACGGCTCCGAGGATGAATGCCGAGGAATTGTTTTAGCACAAGCTCCAATTTTGAGTACATACTTTTATATCTCCTATGAAAACGACAATGCCTTATATATGTACCAGCTTCTTGACGACTACAAGAATGGAGATCTCCGCATCATGACAGGCTTTAACGTTCCCCCCTCAGTTAAATGTGACAGCCTAGTAGGAAAGAAGGTTGAATGTACCAGAGAAGATGGCTCGAAAAGGACCGGCATGGTTATTCATCAAGTGGAAGCCAAGCCTTCTGTTTATTTCATAAAATTTGATGACGACTTCCAAATTTATGTCTACAATTTGATGAAGATATCCTAAATATGGCCGTGGACCTACTGCCAAACATAAGGACTGCAGGGGCAAAAACGAGCAATGGAGATGCTCTGAAAGACTAGCTTTGTAAATTTTAAAAATTTCGAATTAAAAATGTCAAAAACTGTATAAAGCCGTCTGTCATTAATTTTACAGCACGCTTAATCCATAAACATGGTTACATTGCTATATTAAAACGAGCACCGAGGTGGTCTAAGATCCTTTAAACCCTTGTACAGGTGGGAGCACAGTGGCATCACGCAAAGCGATGTTATGTGACCCTGATGTAATATCGCTGTCGCTCGCACAGCTATAGAGAAGCTCCAGCAACATAAGGGTGTGAGGGAGTAAGGTAGGATTTGTGATCGGGTGAGGTATGATTTGTAAGGGTGAATAATTGCTATGGTGCGTGAGTGTTGGCACTAGTGTATACATTTATCACCAGGAGGGGTGCAAAGGGGCCACTCGGTACTACCTGCCCCTGGCCAAAAGGTGCCAGCCCTCCCCTGATCTGTGCACTGTAGGGAGTATAGTGCGTTGTTTAGATCCATTTCCACACCCGAATCTTGCCTGGGGCGGGAGTGGAGTTCTGACACGCCCTACTCCCCACCCATTTTCCCTTTAGATCAGGGTGTTTACTGCAATGTCAGTGGAAACACCCACTGATGTTAACGGAAACTCCCACAATGTCAACGGGACCACCTACCGACTTCAGTGAGCAATCCTGGCCGCGTCCTGCAAGAGTAGGCTCCGGATAGCCAAGTTCCCAAGTATGGATATGTGTTCACCCTAAATTGTGAACCAAATTCTGTTACACACACACACACGTTCAAATCACCAATTGGTCTAGGGAAAGAAAGGGGCAATAATCAATATAATCACCAGCATAGACTGCTACAAATAGAAAGATTAAGGATTAATAATTGTGAAAAGTATAGTCAGATAGTTAAATACGAAAGGGAATATGTACAGTGTTATAAAAAAAACACACAAACACTTAAATAGGGCAAGTAATCTAAATAATAATTTGATTTTTAACTATGTGTTAATGTATCTGTATACAAAACCAAACAATCTGTAATGCATAATGATGTTACTTAATATATAATCTGAGTTATGATCTAACTACATAATTCACCGGCAGATATTATGCAGTTTCTGTACCACAATCAGTAACAAGTAAGCAAAGATGTAGAATTGAAGGTGATAAAAGCACAGTGAGGCATATCTCTATATTTTATAATCCGTTTTAATAATCAAAAGGTTTGTACCGTGATAGCTGTGGAACAACAGGAGAAAAGTATAGTTAAGATGATACCATTTATTGGCTAACTGACAGTTTAACTGCAAGCTTTCAAGACCAAGTTGTTAGGTCCCTTCCTCAGGCATTAACCCCTTAATGACAATTGCCGGTCCGGGCACGTCACTCAAAATCGTGACGATTATGACAATTGACGTGCCAGGACCGGCACGTCATTAAACGGGTGAAAAAAATCGATCCGTGATCGATTTTTTCACTCAAACGGTGTTGCTCTAATGCCTCGACATCGAGGCATTGAGCAACACCAAAAAAAACATTCCCCCCCGATCGCTCCTAGGAGCAAAAAAAAAACATGTTTGAAAGACTGCACGTCTTTCAAACATGGCGGCGCCCGCCGCCGAAAAACGGGTTTAGGAAGCGATCGCGAGTCGCTTCCTTTGCTTAGCTGGTGTTGCTAAGATGCCTCAGTATCGAGGCATCTTTGCAACACCTGTTTAGCAAAGGAAGCGACTCGCGATCGCTTCCTAAATGCTGAACTTACCTTCCCGGTGCCGGTGTCTTCGAAACACACGCGGTGTTTCAAGATGGCGGCGCCCATCAAGCCGGGGGGCGGAGCCTGGTGACATCATCGGGGGGGGTGTTGCTGGATGTCATGGACATCCAGTGAATAACACCCCTAGTGGTCAGATCACTCATAAGAGTGATCATGATTTGCTAAATCAAAGGCAATGTTTTCTAAACATTGCCTTTGATCAGTATTGGATCTGCCCCCCTCCTTCACTTGCTTCTAGTGAGGGAGAGAGACAGATCTGTGTGTGACAGGTATTCCCTAATAAAAAAATATATATATTGATCCAAAGGCTCTTATAAGAGCCACCCATATAATATTAACCCCTTCATTGCCATTGATCACTGCATAAACAGTGATCTTGCATAGTGGCAATTGTTTTTGGGGGTTTTTTTTTTACACTTTTTTTTTACTTTTTTTAGGTTTTTTTTACTTTTTTTTAGGTTTTTTTACTTTAGTTTTTTTTTTATTTTTATTATAGCCATTAACCCTTTCCTTCCCCACTATTTTTGCTGCAATTCTTACCATGCAGCAGTATACGGCTGAGGAGGCGTATGCCTTTTTGGCCACAGATTCTGAGGCCACTGATACAGCGTCAGATTTTGACGTTGGTCAGTTCACAGATACATCTAGTGATGTATCTGTGGCTGTTAGGACGCCTGCCACACGTAGTCGTGGCAGTGCACCAGAGGCATGGGTAGCGCCTAATAGGTACAAGCCAGCTATCCCTCCTTTTTCTGGAATTCCTGGCATCAATATTGATGTTACAGGATTCACTCCACTGCAATTTGTGCAGGTTTTTTTGGGAGACGATGTCTTGGGAGACATTGTCACACAAACAAACATTTATGCCCAGCAGCACCGTGCTGCTAGCCCTAATTCTTTTTGGGCAAAACAGCCATGGACTCCCATTGACGTGCCAGAATTTCTTAAATTCTGGGCACTCACAATGTTAATGGGCATTATAAAAAAGCCCTCCATCCGCTCCTACTGGAGCACCAGCCCCATCTTTAGTACCCCCATTTTTGCCCAAACTATAACTAGGCAAAGGTATGAAATGATTCTTCATTTCATGCATTTTAGCGACAACAGCCTGTGCCCCCCTAAGGAGGACCCCCAGTTTGATAGGCTCTACAAAATCCGCCCCCTGATTACCCATCTCGCTGCCAGGTTTCCAGAGGTTTATACACCTGGAAAGAATATCTGCGTGGATGAATCCCTAATGAAATATAAAGGAAGGTTGGGATTCAAGCAGTATATTCCTTCCAAGCGCTCCAGGTATGGAGTGAAGGTGTATAAGCTCTGCGAGAGCGAGACAGGATATACCCATGCCTTCCGGGTATACGAGGGTAAGGATAGCTACCTTGACCCTCCAGGTTGCCCAGACCATCTGGGCACCAGTGCCAAGATTGTTTGGGACCTAATATTCCCCCTTATGAACAAAGGCTACCACTTGTATGTAGATAACTTCTATACAAGCGTCCCTTTGTTCAAGCTGCTGTATTGTTTCGATACGGTAGCTTGCGGTACTATAAAAAAGAACCGCTTAGGTTTCCCACAACCCCTGGTACGAACCCGGCTAGGAAAGGGGGAGACCTCAGCTCTACGCCAAGAGGAGCTTTTGGCATTGAAGTTCAAGGACAGAAAAGAGGTGTGCATGCTGAGCACCATCCACGATGAAAGAACTGTGGAGGTTTCTGTCCGTGGCAGAGCTGGGGTCACTAGAAAGCCAGTGTGCATCAGGGCCTATAACAAGCACATGGGTGGAGTTGATCTGTCAGATCAACTCCTACAGCCCTACCTCATTATGAGGAAGACAAAGGCCTGGTACAAGAAGGTTGCAATTTATCTAATGCAAATTGCAACCTATAACGCTTTTTTGCTGCACAAAAAAGCAGACACTGGGCTGAAGCTGTCTTTTTTGCAGTTTCAGCTCGAAGTAATTTCAGGTATCTTGTACCGTGATGCACCTGGTCCCCAAGTAGTGATGGGAACCACAGAATTGGGGCTACCCATTTTATTTTTAAAATCCCCCCTACAGCAAAGAAGCAGAATCCCCAAAAGAGATGCAGGGTATGCTACAGCAGGGGGCAAAGAAAGGACACCACATTTTACTGTCCAGATTGCCCTGGAAAACCTGCACTCTGTGTCGGTGACTGCTTCAAGCTGTATCACACAGTTTCCCATTTTTAATTTTTTTTTGTTCCTGCTCCATTTTTGTATTTTTTTTTTAAATTTTTTGTTACATTTACTGTTTTTTAGCTTTTATTTGCTCCACCATTTTTAAGCGTTTTTATTTGCACTGTCAAGTGACCCCTGTGTCCATTCCGTGGCATGAGGGACCACTTAAGGTGCTAGATCAAATCCCTTCTTGGAGATAGGCCAGGCTTTCTTGTAACCTGTCCCTACTGATAGTTGGGTACAAGCATTTTTCTTTACCCAGATGTAAAATTCCTACTGAATTTGAATTGCTCATGTTCCAAATGTGGCCCTTTTGCCCCCAAACAATCTGACAAACCCATGCATGTGGGGTATCAATGTACTCAGGAGATGTTGCTGGACACATATCGGGGTGTTGTGTGACAGCAACATATACCAGCAGCTGTAATTTCACACCTGAAGTACAAAGTATGTGAAAAAACACCAAAAACAATTACTATCACAAACTTTGACAAGGGTTGGTGGTAGGATTAGTGCATGGAAAGGGTTAAACTATCAGCATCTAAAATACCCTGGGGTGTCTAGTTTTCAAAAATATATGGTTTGGTGGGGTAAATTTAATTTGCTGGCTTCAAAGATGCCCCAAATACCACATAGAGACAGAATTACCAGATTCAGAGAAAAATGGTTTTGAATTAGCAAAACGCTACTTGTACTTATTGCCCGATAACGTGTAGAAGAAAGCAAAAAAACATAAAAACATTGGGTATTTCTAAACTCGGGACAAATAGTAGAATCTATTTAGCAGGTTTTTTCAGTAGTTTTTTATGATGAATAAAAGATTTTTCAAATAAAAGTGAGAAAATGTGTTTTTTTTTCAATTTTTCGTCATATTTTAATATTTTTATTATAGGAAATTACATCATATGAAAAAAATTTTGGTGTCTGAAGAAAGCCCTTCTTGTCCTGAAAAAAACAATATATAACTTGTGTGGGTTTAGTAAATGGGTTAAGAGACAATTACAGCTAAACACAAACACTGCAGAAAAAAAAAAACCAGCCATTGTCACGAAGGGTACAAAAAGTAAAATCAGCCTTTGTCACAAAGGGGTTAAACTAGCAGATCCTAGCAGGTCTACAAAATGGCAAAAAAACATCATGGTTCCTTTAATTTATAATGTGTGAATAAATGCATATACGCCTCTCATTTGTTAATTGCCCGGTTAAATATACCACACATTACATGTATAATAAATTGTTTGCATGCAAATAAATATCGAAGCATTCCAAATTACTGGCAGCCATTTATTTTTCATGCCACGCTTTACTTAGTGTTACATTAGCTCACTTAAAGAATGACCGTTTTACTCAAGTAAAATATCCATCCATATTTGCCTGCCTCGCTTTCTGCTCTGTGCAGTTCAGGTAGAATGAATGACTGCAATGTTCTAGGTTTAATTATCCCTGCTGGTTTTAAGAGAGTTCATATATCTTGATTCTGTTCTTCTAAATTGTATTCATTAGGAAAGGATGGGTTTATTTGTGCATGCAACACACTAAAATAACTCGTTTTAAATGCTTTTCTTCTTTTAAATTTATACTTATATTTCCTATGTTATTGGAAAACATATATATTTAATGGACACCACATTATGGGTAACTTTGCAATGCTAGAGTCACACTATGTCTGCATCCATGGGAATTAATTAGAATTGTGCATACTGCATTCAGTATGTATACTATTTATGTATATAAATCAAATAAAGCTTTAGCCATAAATATAATAAATACATTATGAGTATTGTAATATATATATGGAACCTAGTAGGATTTCTTGGAATGCTCTTACAGTGCAACGCTGGGGGTGGAAGGAAGTCATCTGCATACCTAGGAACTTCAGCACCTCCTTTCCCAGGTACGGTTACAGGCCACACGTGGAGATCTGAAAATAGAGATTTGTGCAGTCAGTGCATCCATGTTAAAATGTTTATTAAGCTAAAACAAAGTTTCCTTAAAACAGAATGAATGATATACTGTCATAAAATAGTAAAGTAAAAAGGAAATTAAAGCATAATGTGAAATAAAAAAATCAGCTGAGCTACCAAATGAGTAAATAACTTCCCCACTTTTAAATGCATTTTAACATTTGTTTGGACAGATTATATACATCCCTCTGCTGCGGAAGGCATGCAACCTCTTGCCTTCTCTGCACATATGCAGAAGTCAAATGGTCTGGGGTAACATGACCTCCTGGCACTCAGTCAACTTGTTGGTGCCCCCCAAACAGCTTGCATATGCCACCATTGCCCTCCAAACAGCTTGTTTGTGCCACGTTTGCCCCCAAATAGCTTGTCAGTGTCCCTAAGCAGCATGTCTGTGTCATCTTTTTCCCAAGAAGCTTGCCAGTACCCCCAAATAGCTTGTGCAAAATGTGGCCTTGTATTCTTGAAACAATGAAAAAGAAGAAGCTTGTCCTTCTAAACAGCTTGTGAGTGTCCCCAGCTTGTTTGTGCCATCTTTATACCCAAACAGCATGTCTATGGCTTTCCCTACACTACTTTGCCTGCAGGAGTATTGTGTCTCTCGTCTTCCAATTTGAGTAGACTGATCCAGCATGCAGGAAATGGATCCTATGTGATTGAATGATGATTTAAAGGTTCAGACTAGGGGTCACATAGGTCGGCCCCTAGAGTGATAGGCTCTGTCATAATTAGTCGGTTCCTGGGACTATTGTTACCATTTTGCTCTACTTGTACACCTGTTTTTTTGTGGACTACAATTCAGTCAGGATGAGGGTGATGGAAGTTTTAGACCACAAATGGTAATCTGTGAATTATAATTATAGATAAACTGCCAACCTGCTGGCACAGTTTTTTTCTTTGATGGCATGGTAGCCACCAGGGCCGGCCTTAGGGACGTGCGACCTGTGCGGCCGCACAGGGCGCCATGGCAACAGGGGCGCTTGCCCGGGACATTGGGGGGTTTTTTGTTCGTTTTTTTATTAAACTTTATTTAACATCCTCCATGTTAAATATTTTTTTTAATAAGTTAAAACAAAAAAACACAGTGTTTTAATTTAAGTCCCGGACAGGGGCGCCGAACGGTCGCTCGTCAAGTTTTCAGCAACCGCTGGGCGCCCCTCAATCTCCGTGACTCCGTCGCGGTGCCGGATTTTCGTGCTGAGCGCCGGAATTATTCTGGCGCTCAGCTCTGAAGTGCGCACCACGGCAGAGTGGGAAGACGGACGCCTCCCGCTCCCACCGCAGGACTCCGGCAACAAGGTAAGTAAGGATACGGAGAGGGGGTAGATAATGAGAAGGGGCAGGAGGGTAGATAGTGAGAAGAGGCAGAGGGGGGGAAGGCAGTACAAGGGGCAGTGAGAAGGGGCAGAGGTGGTAGATAGTGAGAAGGGGCAGAGGGGAGATTTTTTTCCTTTCTTTTTTTTTTGGGATGGGGGCGTCAGAGGAGTAGTCCGCACAGGGCGCCAGAACACTTAAGGCCGGCTCTGGTAGCAACGAGCCATAGTAGGCTGCCTGCTCAAAGAAATGTTTGCTGCATTTTCTTTCCCACAGTGACAAGTGATTTCGATACATGTCCTTTGCGCCAATCCATTGCCTAGCTATCCCCTCTGTTGGACTCCATGCCTACCTGTTGCCCACTGCTACCTGGTTGCCATCTGCTCGCCTCCTCCATCCTCACTCCGTGCAGCTGAGGGAGGGAGAATTGAAAGAACAGAAGGGCACGTCATTTCAATGACGGGGATATGCATTTTTAAATATATAAATATCAACAGTCACTGGGCGCTTGTGTGTCAACATAATTTTGGGCAGCTGCCAGTTCCCTGCGTGATGGATATGTTATTCAGCCTACGACAGGAGAGGTCTGCAGAAGAAGTACCCATAGTGATCGTGAGCTCTGCAGAGTGTGTGCAGGTTCCAGTTCTGTGTTTAGAATCACAGCACAGGTGGGATGAGACCAGAGCTCAGGAGAGACATTTATGTAGAAAGACAGCATCAGTTTCAGCCAGAAGAATAAAGGGGTAGCATTTCAGAACCACCTGAGGATAATAAAGAGATGGACCTTATTAAAGTGTACACCTGCATCCAAACACTTTTCCCTGGGTAGTTCTACTTGCATCAAGGTCCCCTACAGTGCACCAACACAGGGACTACCTGCATGGGAAAGCAACTGCATTTAGGAGGGGGAGCTGGGTACATAAATATTCTCAAAAAAAGAGCTACAAAAGTATTGTGGTGTACTTGCTTTTATATTTAGACTGTCAACATGTTTCCTCTTCAGATTATTTGAAACCAGGAAAATGAACGTGGACCTTTGGGACAACAATATGTACTAGGAACTAGGATGTGTGTGGTTAATATTGGATTCAAATATTTTGCTTTCTTCTTTCCCTATATTATAATATAATGCATTCTGTTTTTTTGTTTCTTCTGGGTAGAACAGTGATTTACCATACGCTTGTGTTACAAAGTAATTAATATTAGTAATTAAATATCATGCAACATATGTTTGTGTAGTGTTAGGGAAAGCAATTTCAAAGTTCCAAATTGTGTCTCTAAAGCTTATAGACATGGTTATAAAATGTCAAACCAATTTGCTTTCTTTTCACGAACGAAGAAAAGAAATGTTAACAAGCATATTGATATACATGTGGTATTGTTAAAATTTAGTAATGCTCTTGATATGTTGCCACAGGGGTTAATGTAGAAATAAAACGATGTAGGCATAGGAGACGATCCTTGCAATAGAAGAGAAATGAATTGCATCAGGGCTTGGTAGTTGGACCCATACTTTTTATGCTGTTATTAGTCATATTACAAAAGACCTCAAAGGTAAGGCATTTTTGTAGATGATACAATGGGCAGAGATTCCTAGTGAAAAAACCCAAATGTCAAATGAAGAATGGTTGAGAGTGTGGCAGATGCAGTTTAATTTTGATTAATGTAAAGTAACGCACTTGGGACATTAAAATCCCAAGGCAGAATATAACATTCTGATTACCTAAAGGTAAGTAGGCAATGCAAACAATCTTCAGAAAGACAAGCAAGGGCTGTTTAGCTAGATGCAAGAAGAAGGAGGTGGTTATGTCACTTTATAAATCTCTATTTTAACCTCACCTAGAACATTGCAACATTGATGTTCTGGAGAAAAAGAAACATAGTAATGTCACAAAGCCATTGCTAGAATATATTAGGCCTACTTCCAAGGAAGGGTTGCTCCCTTTTAACCAGCCCCTAGCCCCTTGCCTTGAATATTTTTAGACCACCCCGGGGGGCAGTTACCCTGCAGCTATCTGGGCCAGCCCACCCACACTTACTGTATTTGTTTACACCTAAGCTTTGTGGTTCCAGTGTTAGAAAGAGTTGTTAATGCCTAACTAACCCTTTAGTGTCAATGGTTTAGTTCAATGAATGATAAAGATTCTAAATGATTTTATGGGGGAAATTGGAACAAATTTGGCCATACCCTAAAAATAAATAACATGACTTATTTTAGTACAAATTGTAGACTGATTTATTTTTTTATGTAAGCCTCCATCTTCCGGTGGATGTCCAAACTGACTTTAAATTTAAGTATCAGCAAAAGGTAGAGTTTGTCTAGAATACATACTTACTCCTTTTTTAAGAAAAATAGGTCTTTGAGAGATATTAGATGGCTTCCTTTGTCTTATTTTAAATGAACAGCAATGTAATTAGGTTGCATTATTTTTGCTTTCTATGTTGGTCCTCGGGGCGTCAGAAGCTGTCTCGCGGAGGCGGGAGGTCTCCCTCTCCTCCGCGGCGGTTGAGGCTGCTGTGTCGAGGTGGGGGGTCTTCCCCTTCTCCGGCAGCCAGGTACGTGACATGAAGGTGGGAAAACGAGGTAGGAACAATATCGTACAACTAGGTTAAGCTGGAATGTGGAAGCAGCCTTAGATCAAATAATTAGAAGACAAATAAGTGGAAGGATAGAGGATACATTTTGGCGAAACAATCAAGGCTTTTTAAATAAAAAGACTGATAAACAGTTTTTCAAAATAATCAATAATTGTGTTACGAAATAACTGGACATAACCTATTTCTTCACAGAATAGACTTTGCTCTCAATGTATAATTGAGATATAATTTGCAGGTGGAAATCTTATTTTGTTCTATATAATTGAAGGTGCTTATCTTATTACAGATAAAAATGAGATACTATGAATGTGGTTCTTTATCATGCTGGGTAACGTGTAATGAGGTAAATGTTGAAAACATCAAACACAAAGGTTTGTTTTAAAGACATGTCTGCTTTCTTCTCATTGTGCTGTACTCAAAATACGACTTAATACCATCTTCCTTTTTAGATATCAAAGCTTTCAAGAAATGTATATAATTATCGTGCATATCTGTTAATTACTTTGTGTTACCAATTACTTGGGATGAATTAACTAGCTTTATGTTTCCAGGAGGAAGTTGGATCCAGTGGTTCAATGAAGTGATAATTACTGTTTCACATCTAGACATCAAGTACTTTGCATTTACTTGTTGTGTTGATCCTTTCTGTTTGATGGTGAGAAATTGTCTTTTTCATTCAAACATACTTTCCATACAGAGATGAAATACAGTAAAATGGTCAGTGTGATATTCCACTTCACTGCACTAAGGTGGAACCTTCTTAAGAGATAAATTTAGCCTATATTTGTGGAAGGGTCTCAGGATATTTTTATACCTCCTTCAAGACCCTCTCCCTCCTGGCGTTTCTTTAGCTCTTTCATCACCGCCCCCCCATAATAACACTTTCCATTCTCCTCAACCTTAATCCCTTCTCTCTTTCCTATTTCTCTCCCTTCACCTTTCCGAGAGGTAGGGCCTCTATCCTACCCACTACTTTGCCTAGTAGGCACATCTCTGACCCACCGGACATTCGCTCATGGTTAAACCCCTACCACAAATGTATTAACACCTGAAGATACCTCAGCTGTAAGTTTATTAAATTTAGATTAACCAAGGGGCATATGGCCCAATGGCTCCAGAGTCCATGTGATAGAATTTCTAGTAGACTGACGTGATTTATGTCAGTCTACTGTCATAACCCGTGCTGCCTTTGAGCTCTGGATTTAATGTGACAGTCTGTCAAGCACTAGTAGAAAGGTTCTAGCTCTATAGCAAGTATGTGTTTTATCCGATTAATCCAGTGCAGAGCCAGCTCCAACTGCACCCGGATAGGAGGCATGGGAGGGCTTTAGGTCACAGAGTGTGCTCTGATTAGAAGTTATGACACTCATATAACTTCCATCACCTTTACCCGCCATAACTTTTTTTATTGGTATTTCTTGTGCTTCAAATAGTAAGCCAGTATCACAACCTCATGCTGACGAGTCCCATTAAGGTCGAAAAAGCTGTCCATGAGGGGTTATCTGGCTATTCCACCTCTTAGCCAAGTTTTGTCTAAAGGCTGTCTTGTACAGCGGGCAATTACCTTCAAGGGATCCATGTATAAAGTGGATATAGAGGCAAAGGTGATAATTGTTAACCTTATTTGCATCGGGGATGTATCTGTGTGAAGGTGGGTGATTTTTTAGGTGGTTCCATATCTGTATGCGTATAAGAATTATGCCTTAACCTCTTATCATTAAAGAGTCATGCATTGTATTTTTATTGCGTATCTCATTGTAATTCATGTCGGTATAAACCAGACAAAATCACTTCAAAAATAATTTATTTTCACTGCTCTGCTGGCTATTTAAGTGGTACGTCGACGTTAATTCTGGTTAAATCCTGCAAATGCAAATACAGGAGCCCCTGTTGCTCATGAACAAGAACTATTTGACCAAGAAGCCAATAAATGTGAACTAACATCTGGAGATGCAATTAGTAATTTGCACCAACTTTTAATTTTTGTAAAAAAACTGCTTTTTTGTTTGCAGTTGAGCTAATGTACTGAAGAACAGAATTTATTAAATATGGTACCTTAATGAGCCATGGCAGTGTTACGATCATTATCATGTATTTACTGTCAGCACTATAATATTTGAAAAATGCTACACTGTAGTGAGAAAATGCTTGTTTTACTATGCAGCATTATCATAAAATCCAATAAATTGATGTAAAACAAAGGCGCACACACCATATTCATGTGTATAGTTCTGCTATGCTTAAAATGTATTTCTGGGACAAGCAACTAAATTATAATCGACTATTGCCATTATAATTGTCACTTATTTAAATTGTGCTAACATATACGTGGTACTGTGTATAAGACATTTAACCCCTTCGTGACAAAGGCTGATTTTCCTTTTTGTACCCTTCGTGACAATGGCTGTTTTATCGTTTCTGCGGTGTTTGTGTTTAGCTGTAATTTTCTCTTAACCCATTTACTAAACCCACACAAGTTATATATTGTTTTTTTCAGGACAAGAAGGGCTTTCTTCAGACACCAAAATTTTTTTCATATGATGTAATTTCCTATAATAAAAATATTAAAATATGACGAAAAATTGAAAAAAAACCCACATTTTCTCACTTTTATTTGAAAAATCTTTTATTCATCATAAAAAACTACTGAAAAAACCTGCTAAATAGATTCTACTATTTGTCCCGAGTTTAGAAATACCCAATGTTTTGATGTTTTTTTGCTTTCTTCTACACGTTATGGGGCAATAAGTACAAGTAGCGTTTTGCTAATTCAAAACCATTTTTCTCTGAATCTGGTAATTCTGTCTCTATGTGGTATTTGGGGCATCTTTGAAGCCAGCAAACTCAATTTACCCCACCAAACCATATATTTTTGAAAACTAGACACCCCAGGGTATTTTAGATGCTGATAGTTTAACCCTTTCCATGCACTAATCCTACCACCAACCCTTGTCAAAGTTTGTGATAGTAATTGTTTTTGGTGTTTTTTTCACATACTTTGTACTTCAGGTGTGAAATTACAGCTCCTGGTATATGTTGCTTTCACACAACACCCCGATATGTGTCCAGCAACATCTCCTGAGTACATTGATACCCCACATGCATGGGTTTGTCAGATTGTTTGGGGGCAAAAGGGCCACATTTGGAACATGCCTCCTCAGCCGTATACCGCTGCATGGTAACAATTGCAGCAAAAATAGTGGGGAAGGAAAGGGTTAATGGTTCTAATAAAAATAAAAAAAAACCTAAAAAAATGTAAAAAAGTAAAAAAAAAGTAAAAAAAAAAACCCCAAAAAACAATTGCCACTATGCAAGATCACTGTTTATGCAGTGATCAATGGCAATGAAGGGGTTAATATTAAATGGGTGGCTCTTATAATAGCCTTTGGATCAATATATATATATATATTTTATTGGGAATACACACTGATCTGTCTCTCTCCCTCACTAGAAGCAAGTGAGGGAGGGAGGCAGATCCAATACTGATCAAAGGCAATGTTTAGAAAACATTGCCTTTGATTTAGCAAATAATGATCACTCTTATGAGTGATCTGACCACTAGGGGTGCTATTCACTGGATGTCCATGACATCCAGCTACACCCCCCCCCCGATGATGTCAGCAGGCTCCGCCCCCCGGCTTGATGGGCGCCGCCATCTTGAAACACCGCGTGTGTTTCGAAGACACCGGCACCGGGAAGGTAAGTTCAGCGTTTAGGAAGCGATCGCGAGTCGCTTCCTTTGCTAAACAGGTGTTGCAAAGATGCCTCGATACTGAGGCATCTTAGCAACACCAGCTAAGCAAAGGAAGCGACTCGCGATCGCTTCCTAAACCCGTTTTTCGGCGGCGGGCGCCGCCATGTTTGAAAGACGTGCAGTCTTTCAAACATTTTTTTTTTTTGCTCCTAGGAGCGATCGGGGGGGGCCGTGAATGTTTTTTTTGGTGTTGCTCAATGCCTCGATGTCGAGGCATTAGAGCAACACCGTTTGAGTGAAAAAAATCGATCACGGATCGATTTTTTCACCCGTTTAAAGACGTGCCGGTCCTGGCACGTCAATTGTCATAATCGTCACGATTTTGAGTGACGTGCCCGGACCGGCAATTGTCATCAAGGGGTTAATGAACACCAACTGAACAATACAAGCTTGGAACCAAGAAGGAATTGTTGGGATGAGTAATTAGTTAAGAAAAAAGGGTAACAAGTAAAGACTATAAAGCGAAACTGACACATGGGGTACTTTGTATGTTACAATTTTAAATTAGATTGTAGACGACGATAGTGGAAATAGTAAGTATATCCTTACTTCATGTTGACAGGATCTTTGTAATTATTGTTTCAGTTCAGTAATTGTTCCTCCATTGTTAATTTACTGATTGTAATTGATTGGTTTAGGCAGCCTTTGTAAGGATGGGGCGAGGAGAAGGGGATAGTTTCCTTACTGAAAATGTTTTTCTTATTTATTTGAAATACTAATTTTGCTACTATATAATAGTTGGAATTTCATGTTAATTGGGTGGAAAGTGGGTATAAGGGTACAAAATCATTTAGTTTAAATTAAAAATAAAAAGATGCTACCAGTCTCTAACCCTTTTTGTTTTATATTTACCAGAAGGGAAACAAAAATTAAAGAATGGATATATAATGTAAACATTCAATGCAAAAAGATAACTGGTAACTAGTACTAGACAAGCACGTTCATTTTCATACAAATGTGTTTTTTGCTGAATTTTGCCATCTGCAGCATTGGACCGTGCAACCATAAAAATCTTTGTCCATTTGTTCAGCGGCACGTCCGCCATTTTAACTACACTAAGAGGAGGAGTAGTTCGCCATTTTAAATCAACTTCTTCTACGCATTTATTTCTTGTTTCCATGGCTACCTATTTTTACTTTTTCACAGTTAATCTCCAAAAGAAGCTGTTACCATCAGAGATTTACCATAATTTAAAAATTAAGTGCATTATGTGAAGGTTCTCCTGTTTGTCAACCAGTGTAACTGGATATCTTACCAACTTCCTGCCATGAAGTTCTCTTCCTTGTTCTCCTCAAACCCGTGCAAGACTTTAACCAATCAGCAACATGCTACATGATTTGAAATAATTTAGCAGGGAGAAAAAAATCATACGCAAGCTGAGTTTTGACAAAATTCTTTTAAAAAATATTTAAACCATTATATTGCTTTATTTACTGTATTGAACTGTAAAATGTGGGCTTTGGGAAAACCTGTCAGATCCATTATTTATTTATGATTGTTAATTACATTTGCATATGTCTATTGTGATCCCATGTTTTATTTATTGTTGATATATACTCAGGGGGAGACATCGCATCAGGCAGGGAGCTCGATGAGAGTGTAATCCGCCTGGGATCACCCTACCATCATACCTGGGAACTCTCCAGATTTGACCCGGAGATTCCCGGGTGAGCGCTGCTCCTCCGGTTCAAGACCCGAATCCTCCGGGTCACGGGAGCGGGGTCTTTCCTTCAAATGGGGGTGTTTCCCGCTGCCGTCACCGGGAACGCCCCCAATGTCAGCAGGAACTCCCCTGTTGTCAGCGGGACCGTCCACCGACGTCAGCGGGAACTCCCCCCCCCGACGTCAGTGTCATCGCACCAGGTGACACCAACCCTAGCGACGCCACTGTATATACTCATAGACATACTATTTATATGTTTTGTAGAAGTTGTGTACTAAAGAAGGTAAAATGTTTATTATATTTAGACTCTGTAGTATAACCCAGGCAAACCTGGGTCTGAAGAATTTCTTTTTATAAATATTAGATACTTTTTGAACTCAAATTCCAAATTATGCCACGGTCTCACCTGCTTTCTCCATTTCTGTGAACGTATATTGCAATGCTGTAGACTCTAGCCAAGATGTATTGGTATTTGGTAGGGTAAAAATGTTCCCATTAGAAAATGCCCCTCAGCTTATAGTGTTCTACCACTGTTTCGGAACATTAGATCTAAGGGGCTATGTTAAAAGTTTAATAGCATCATATGTTATACACTTATACGTTACCGCTGACTAATGCAATGCATTTATTTTTTTGCCCTGCGTGTCACTAGAAAACTCAGCGTTGTGTAATTTCAAAAACATCATGACATGATATGCCTCGGTGCACACCGTAGATATAGCGTATAGTACTGTTATGCATCAGTAACAATATTGTGCAGTTTCAGATGAACTGTAAATCACAGTCGCTGCATTAAAACCGCCACAAATGCCTTTCCCGTAAATAAACCTGAAATTAGTTTTTCCCTACAAACTTGTGACACCTGCACAAAGACAAGCTGCTTTAATAAGAAACTCACATGCATAATGAGGAAGACAGAACAAAAATAATATGTTCTTAACGTAATAATGTCAAGAGCCGTAATTAGACAATAAATTTAATAACACACACGCGCAAACTGCTTGTGTCTGTAAGCAATATTAATAAGTTTTAAAAGTAACCCTGAAATGATCAAGACAAAAAGTATTATATATAAAGAGGATATTAAAAGAAAATGTCTATATGAGTAATCTAATGCCTTGCATACTAGTATAATCTCTCTCTCTCTCTCTCAAAGTGCATTGCAGTATAGTTAATAATATTTCTGTAATATACAATGGACAAAATTATTGGGACACCTGATTACACCAACAGGGACTTTTATGACATTGCATTCTAAATACATAGACATTCAAATGTAGTTAACTGCCCCCCCCCTTTGCAGCTATTAGAGCTTCCACTCTTCTGGGAAGGCTTTCCACAAGATTTTGGGGAGTTTCTGTGGGATTTTTTGTCCATTCATCACGTAGAGCATTTGTGAGGTCAGACACAAAGGCCTGGCTGGCAATCTCCACTTCAGTTCCCCCCAAAGAACTTTGATGTGCTTGAGGTCAGACAAGTTCTTCCACACCAAACTCTTCCAACCATGTCTTTATCGACTTTGTTTGTGCACTGGGGCACAGTAATGCTAGAATGTTTCAGAACCAAACATTCTTTTCACAAATGTTTGTAAGACTGCATGCCTATGTGCTTAATTTTATAAGGCCCTTTAAACAGTAACAAACTGGTACAAAGGGATGGTGCTGCTCCTGCAAGCTTACAATCTAGTCGGCAGTTAAGAGGGAGTGAAACAGTAGGAGAGGACTGCTTGGATGGGGATCAGTTGGTCATGTCTGAAGAGGTTGTTGAATGTTTCAATGGTTTGAATAGAATGCTGCCCAAGTGTCAGAAAGGTAGATAATGAAGGATCCAGCGGAGCTCAGTATGCAGGATAACAGGATAAGGCACTTAGTAGATAAGGGTCCACGCAGAGTCAGGACACAAGCCGAGGTACGGTACATGAGAAAGCAACGGAGTCAATAGGGTAGCCAAGGTCAGTACACGAGTAATCAAAAAAAAACGTTTAGCAGATAAGGGTCAGGCAGCAACGAAGTCAGAGGGAAGCCAGGTAGGTACATGGAAAAATCAATATGAAAGCGCACTCAGGATGTAGCAGGGAAGTGTAACATACAGTAAGCATCTCTCTCCCTTTAAGGGAAGAGGACTCTGGACAGCAAACAGGAAGTGGGGGATTGGCTTGCTGGGAGCTGGGACATGGAAGGAGGAATATGGTGATGTTAACAAATAAAATAAAGAAAGTTGCTGTTAAAAGTCATCTCTGAGTGTCTGCAGTTTATGACAATATTACAGGAAGCACAATAACTGAGCAAAGCTCAGTGCTCGGTTTTAAACTTGCCGCTCGGGGAAGCTCCGTCCCCGAGCGTGAACAGTGTCCGGGGAACAATAAAGTTGATACAGGACATGCGTGCCCCTAACAGAAGCCGGACGAGCAGAGGAAGGAGCTGCTGACATTGCGCCGGACCCGGTGCCCGGGGGCATCGAGCACCCAGGTAAGTTACCGCATCGGGTTGCCGGACCCTGACACCAAGAGTGCTCTGAGGAAAGGTTGTAAGAGGTGGGTTTTCAGGGAGCTTTTGAAATTTGCATAGGAGGGAGAAAGTCTGACAGGGATTCCAGAGACGGGGTAAAGCACAGGTGAAATCCTGGAGCCAGAAACTGGAAGATGGAAGAAGATGGACAACGGCCATACGAGAAACGGAGAGGGCAGATGAGAGTTTGGTTCGTATAAGAGGTAGAGATATAGAGGCATGTGGAGTTAAGTGCTCTGTAGGCCAGGGTCAGAAGCATGAATTTGATTTTGGAGGACATGGGGAGCCAGTGGAGAGATTGGCACAGTGGAGCGGCAGATGAAAGATTAGTCTAGCTGCAGTGTTGGGGGTGGATTGGAGAGGGGAAAGGCAGGAGAGGGGAAGACCAGTTAGTAGAGCATTGCAATAATCAAGACAGGGTATCACTAGGGAGTGGATGAGTATTTTAACTGCTTCTTGTTTGAGGAATGGGCAAACTTGGGAGATGTTTTTCAGGTGAAGATGGCAGGATTTGGTGAGGGATGAAGGAGAGCGCAGTGTCAAGTTTGAAACCAAGACATTCCTTTTTTTCATTGGGGAGAGCTATGTGGGTTTGTGATAAGTGAGCAATGTATAAGATTAGAACTTCAGAGTTATGCAGTGTAAGTGGAATTGTATCGTAAACAACTCCTTTTGTAGGAACTCATCTAATAATAGAAATAAAATCTTCGGGCAATATCCAAACAGGTAACACACAGGGGAATTCCATTTTACAAATTATCTGTGTATTCTCATGTATTTGTTTTATTGAGCCTTCAGAAGAATACATAATAAAATAAGGATAAGCAGTAAAAAAAACTAATAATACAAGTTACATGTCATCTTGTTAAAATAAAGCTAATAATATATTTTATTGCAGATGCCGATAGCACAAGTTCAAAAAAAGAAAAAAGAGCCTTTCAACTACCCCAATCATTGTTGCTGTTTTTCAATAATCATAAGCACCTTCAAATGATTTTCTCTGATGTTAACTAAGTTTCTCAAGATGAATAACTCATAATAACAATGTTTAATTCTTAGAGGTTAATATTTTAATTTAGATATAAAATTCTCTCATTCTAAAATCATATTGATGCTGGCTTATTTGGGGTACTCCATTAATGTTAAAGGGATTTTAGGGTACTGCCACTGTTTTGAAAATGTTATTTATCTTCATTTTCCACTATGTGCATTTATGGCATAGCTTGTCCGGTTCTCTTTATTTACCTATAAACTCCTATTAAGTGTAATAACAGTATAATGTATAAAGTATGTCATATGGCAAGAGTTGTGTTCAGTCCCTTGAGGGGGACACCTCAGGCACCCTTCAGCTATCATATGGCTGGAGTGCCCCTTAATACTTGAGGAGGAAACCTCCAAATTTTGGATTTATATACACACCTTATGTGACAAAACAGTTTTGAAGCTTTCCCATAAACCGTACATCAAAAATTCTGTTCTACAAGATCATCTACTATACAAATATATATATAAAAAATAAAAATTTTGTGCGGACATAATAAGTAGATAAAACAAGATCTCATGGAAATAATAGACACTCATAACAGATCAGAACAATTGGATCCATCTCGGATTCAATTTTTCTCCCACTGTAGTGATCTCAAACCTTTTTTGGTCCCTAGTATTATATTTAGGCTGTAACGTCACTGCTTCTAGAGATGGACCCTTGCTCTGAAACGAGGAACGCACTGATTGAGAAGGTCTCCTGCTTATAACTGTCATGTTCCATTTCTGATGAGGGTTTCAGCTGCTTCGCTTCATTGCACACTGCTTCTTGTTGTGTGACTCAGACTCGTAATGCTGTGTATTCTTCATGGGGTTGTCACACATTTTTTCTATGTTTAATAATATGTTTGTCCATGTTATTTTTTTATTTTTTGTACCAGATGAATTTACTACTTCCTCAAAATTATTTACGTTTTTGTGAGTGCAAAGTATTGGATCACTTTTCACCATCCTGAGCACCCAACCTTATACACCCTCATGATTATTGCTTTCTCATAGGTGCCTCTAGTATGACTGATTCACTGGAAAACATATCGGATACGGACTTAGATATGACATCACAAGATGTTAGAAAGATAGATATACTGAGTACAGCTAAACATTTTTGGAGTTAATAAAGCATAATATTTTATTTAGATGTCTTCTGTCTTGTTTCACATGAGTGCTTTATTGCCGACGGGAAGAATAATTTCAGCTTTAACCTATCAATGTTCCACAAATGTTATTCCTTGACATTTTGATTGTGAACGTGCTCCTTGCTTTGTTTTAAGGGTAGTTTGTGAAATATATATTTAAGTGCATATGAAGACGCACATAATTTGATACTTTTGTGGTTTATTTGAAACTTTGAGTAAACTTTTAATTGCAAAAAAAAAAAACACAACACCACTTTCATCCAACTATGCTATAAAGCATTGTTTTCAGGGATAATGAAAAAAAATAGTTTCACAAATTTAGGAGACCTTTTTTAGTACATTGTACTTTCTCCATCACAATAAAAATTAATGTAACATGAATTTTAAATTCCTGGAATGTTTATTACGCCTTTCAAAATTTTGCTAGTGAGAACATAATTGCATAGATATTAAATAATATGCATCATTAAAGCTACCATCTGACCTTTTTTTGTGTGTTTTGTAACTGCTTGTATTGTGGGCTGCAAACTTTATGGAGAATGCTTAAATCATTACATTATTAAGGCTGCCAAATTTACATAAATTTCTGGAATGAGTGAAATGTCAGTATAATTATGATTCTTTTATAGGATATGTTTTCATGTTGAACTGTGGAGTACTCTTATTTTTTTCCCTTACAGTGAATGGGACATACTAGAAAATATTCAATATAATGTTCAAATGTCTTGGGACGCTTGAAGGGGGGGGTCAACTATTTTTGACGCATGATAGCAAAGTAGTTTTTTGAGAAAACACATGCAAGCAATCTTACAATTGGGTTAGATCATTTTCCAGACGCCATTTCTTTTTTATTCTAGGTAGAAGTCCCAAAACTGTGAACTGCATGTGCTCTTTCACACTTTGCCTTCATATTATATAAAAATCTTAACAGAACAAATAGAAAACATTAAACAATACAGAAAATAATCAGGAAAAAGGGCCAGTCAGTTCATTAACCACTTAATGGCAAAGCCCGTACATGTACGGGCTCAAAATGCATTGTTTTCAGTGGGTTTAGGGACCGCCCATTGTCCTTAAGGGGTTCAAAAAATATTTGCGTAATGCAATGGTACCCCTCTGCTGTTTTGGGATTAGGTAACTTGGCACAGTGTACTTGTACAAGTACCTTGTAATCTTAAAATGAAAGCAGTATATAGCGTTTCAGAGATTTAAGCATCTTCTTGGAAATAGTAGTTATTTGATAGAATTAATTAACATTTCAAGTTAATTACTAATGAAACTTGAGAGTTTATGAACCAGTAAACCTGTAGTGTGCTTATTTACTAGACGTGGTATAAATATTTATTTAAGTTGCTGCATGTTGTCT
Organism: Spea multiplicata; assembly: GCA_009364415.1. Lineage (NCBI taxonomy): Eukaryota > Metazoa > Chordata > Amphibia > Anura > Pelobatidae > Spea > Spea multiplicata. The sequence continues at coordinate 52,464 of VKOC01017276.1, forward strand.
AATGAATATATGACAAATACGAAATAATTCATCATGAAAATGGCCATCCATATAACATGATGATGCTTTGATTACATGTTATAAAACATTAATTTGTTTATGGCAATTATTAATTGTAATTACCCCTTAAAATATTAATTCACGACTCGTTATAAAATTCCGTGCTTCTCTTGAAAATGCGTAATCTCCATCAACTGTTGCATAAAATTTTGATTGCTCATTAATTAAATTGGTTTTGTACAACAACATATAATTAGTACACCACTAATTATGTAAATAACAGCTAATGACCAGATGAAATTCTGTTTTTGGAATATTTTTTTTCCGGAAATCCTATCCTGTTTTTAATTATGGAATATGACAATTCATCAAATAAATATGCATTTATTGCTTCATTATTTAGTAATTACTATACAAATGTAACACTAAATTACAAGGATCTATTGAAGTGTTATGTATGAATAAATAACACTTTGAATGACATGAATAGTTTATAATAGAGGACCTGCTGCAGATTTCCCCGATCCTTATTTATATACATTATATACAGTATATTAATCATGCATTTTTCTTTTCATTTTAGTATTTAGATAATAAGCACCCTTACTATTTTATTTAATGCTGTATGTAGCAGCTCCTCTCTTACTGCTATGTTATACTTCATGTGTAGGATCTCTTGTTCCCCTTTAAAATATTTGTGATAGTATTGCCACAGCAAAACTGTAATTATAAAATTGTTAAACATCCTAAAACCCTGGAAGCATAGAATTTAACACAGATAAGAACCATTTGGTCCATCCAATCCCTGATGGTCCATCCAATTCCCTGATGGAAAAAGGACTATAGCCCTCCATAGTGTTAATTGGCCGTTTGGTGAGATTAGTGCTCTCGCTTTTAACCGGTTCATTGAGTAGTGATGTTGCAGGGAGCCAGAGGCACCCCTGGGCCTAGGCCAGAATACACCATTGAAAGAATCAAATGTTCAGTCTGGTTTAATGTTGGGTGTAAATCTAGCACGTAATTGAATAATAATCCTTGCATAGATCGCAATTGATAAAACAGAGATATTTGGGCCCAAATCACTGTTTTTTTTAAATTATTGTTTCCATTGTCATATATGTTTTTATTATGCATGTACATGGTACTAAACTGGATTATTAAAATGGGCTCTGTCACTTTAAAGCCAATGCTCAATTCTTCATATGCATGGAGCCACATGTTACACTTTTTTGGATAAGCTCTGCCAAGAAGGGAAGTGGGAAGCGTTGTTGGGCACTTGTCCACCAACCTTATATTGTCTTACAATACATAGCACTTCCTGCATCTTCCTCCAAGGTATCATAATAAGGACTTCAATCTATGTAGTGCAATAAAGAGGAGAAGAAGGGAAAAGGGGAACAAGGTGCACATTCATAAAATGGAAGTAAAGCTTCCCTGCTTTCTGACGACTTTCTTTGGACACTCCTTTGTGTATTTTAAGTGTCTGCAAATTGAAGAATACCAAAGTCTTCCAACATTAACGCATGTGTACCATTTCTACCTCACTTAGTGGTACAGCATTTCATATATCACTTTTTGGTTGTCTCATTGACAAAACAATTGGTGGTTATGTCTAGCTGATACATTCAAACATCTGAAGACAGAGCTACAAAAAAGTTTTTTTTCGTCCAGTTGTGCGAAACACCATGATATGGTGGATGAAGACCACGATCAAAGAAACTACCAACTTCTTTTCCTACTCTAACTCCACAGCTGTATAGACATTTTAGTAAAAACACGTGTAAAACGTAGTGTATAAACATTAAACGTAGCGTATTTACTTTTTACCTTTTTTATTGCTACTTGTTAAGTTTTCTTTTGAGGGAACTAGGGAATTGCGTCATTAAAATATCAATCAGATGGATTAATGCTTTATCTACAGCATACCATCTAAAAGACTTATAAATGTGTTATGTGCTTAAGATTACAACTGATCCAACAACAGATACATCCAAACACATATCAATGAAATCACAATATGTACTCAGATATATCTCCTGAAGGCTAATGTGTCTTCTAGCTACAATAACTACACTTATCCAGGTGAATAGGTATATGGATACACTTATGAAATATGCACCGATAAACCCACCCACTGGCTTATTAAGTAAAACAATCCCTGTTCTATCTCTTCTAACTTTTGAGGTTTGAACTGAAAACTTTCGCTTCTTCCAGAATGCAACAGAATATTTTGGAAACAACAACAGGATATCAAAGAATCCACAATGCGGCTATGATAAAACAATACAAACTTTTACTAGAACGTTACACACATAAAACAATACAAATAACAGTACAATAACAATAATCCCCACATTAATTGACACACTTACAACAAATATATATAAGTTCCTATTTACAATATTCAAACATGCATGTTCATAGTTACCTTCCCTGAGAGCTCCAGGTTACTGATGTTCCTTTCTTACTTTCTCTCCTCCTCCTCTCCTCCTTACTTTCACTACCTGTCCCTTGATATACTAGAGGGTCCCAATTGAGTCTACTGGGAGATCCCTGATTGGACCCTGTGGTTGCCGTAGTTACCCTTTGAAGTTATTCCCTTTGGCCAACACCACACCCTGGGGTCTTTACAATCATGGGGCAGTAAAACCCAAAGATCTCCTGATCTGATTATTGACATGACACTCTATTTTTACAATCCATTTAATGCGAAAACCTGTCTTTCTTCCACACACCCTTCATCACGCATATCAGTGTTGTCTAAACTAAGACAAAAGGTTTCCCAAATATTTATCATTCCCGGCCACCTCCCATGCATCTTGATTTAGCTCGTATTAACAGAAACCATGATATATATATATATACACATACATACCTACATATGCATATCTACACACATGTACATCCATACACCCGCATACACGTGTCCATATACATATTAATTCACACAGCTGCTTATAGTGTAACATACTATTATAAAAGTGCAATGTTTTTTTTATTAATGACCTCTAAAACATATTTAAACTAAACTGAGGACTCAGCAAAGTTTTTGTAAAATATTCCAGATGCTATTGGCTTCCTGATATCACCATTTTAATCAATGAACATCTGTTCCAGCTAATTCTGTATGTTTTCTGCTGTGAGCATTCTGTTCGTCTCTTGAGTCTTACAACCTTTTAGTAGTTGTTTGGAATTAGATTAATAATATTATAACTTACGCTAAAAAAAAACATTTTTTGCTGAATTGAAAACATAAAGGTTTAGATCATAATGGATCTATCCAGTAAACTGCGAGTTTCTCCCCCTCCACTTTACTACTAATGATTATAATAAAAAATAAAACCCTTCTTCACCAAGATGAGGGGGTAAAGAGTGCCCACCCTACACTCCCCCAATACGTGCATAGTGGAGCAGGGGTAATTAAGTTTACCACGGGGGGGGGGGTTGGAGTCTTGCACAGGGTTGGGTAGGTTAATGGGGTTTTTGTTTATTTTATCTATTCGTGAGTTTATTGATTGATGATGGTGGAGGGGGCATGTTTGTCCCATGTGAGTTTCTTGTCAGATCTTCCAAGTTTTCATTGAGCTTGAATGTGTGAAAAAATCTGAAAAAAAGAAAAAGTTTGCATGCACCCACAAACAACTGGCATTATTGTGAATTGTTTTGCGAGTGTTAGCATCCAAAGTACTTCTAAAGCCTTCCAGTTCTTTGTCAGTACTTAGTATATTTTTCTTATAACCCTGTCTTTCTTATATCTATAACCTGCAACAAACTAGATAGATTTAGTGTACTTTTGGCCCTCTCTTGTATGAGCAATTGGGAACATGGTCGTTGGTAGTGGCTAGTTGAGTTTTTTTTACTCCTTTCCACGCTGTTTTTTCCTTGTATATTCTCCGTCATTTGCTGGTGCAGAATTTTTAATCATTCTCACATTTCAGCAAAACCCCAATGTCCCGTCTCTATCGTGAACAATGCCACAGATGCTTCACCCCTGATAAGTTACCAGTCACTTCAAAAGCAACAAAATCCATCTCAGCAGCCATCTTAAATTACCTGTTCGCAGGCTATACATTATAATGACTATTTCTACCCATTATGCCATTTCACCTTATTTGTTACATCGCTTAGCTCATTTCATTGCCCGCAAAGATGAGGTATGAAGAAGGGAAGTGGCTTCAGAAAAATAAATTGACATTATAGATCTCAGCTTCTCTGAGGTAAATGTTTACACTAACTATCCCTAAGAGAATTAAACTGATTGTCAAAGAAATAGCGCAAAATATAGTTTGGTTTTAGCCATAGTTTAGATATGCTACATTTTTTTATGCCAGTAATTTTCTTTCAACAACAAAACTTCCTTGATGATGAAATCTGAATACCTTTGATTAAATCCTCTAATTTGTTTCTTTACTATATATGCATAAAGAACATCCACGTCTGCCCATTTACCACCTCAGATCCCACATTTTTCAATGCTTTATCATCAGTTAAGGAGCAAGTTTTTTTCTGTTTCTAAGACAATACCAGCTAAAAGAATAATTTCTCTCTATACAGCGTAGAAAACCATGACTATTCTTTTCTGTGGGTCTCAAAATGTTATTTTAGATTTTCTCGTCATGGGCTATAAATGGTACGGGTGTCTGGACATGCATGGTGGTCAAGTAGCAGTCGGTTCCCTTACTAGATATTTTAAGTAAAAATATAAAATTAGGGGGGTAGCAGAGGCATTATTAAACCACCGGACAAGGCCAGAGACTGTTTCTCCCACAGAAGTCATGTATTGCTGCCGCTGCAAGGGATTCTGGGTAGGCGTGTGCAAATTATGTTAATAATCACTTTTTAGCCTCTATATCCACTTTATATGTGGACCCTTTCGAGCAAATGCCCACTCTACTACAGCCTTTAAACAATTATATGAATGCATGCATTGTGTGCCTACAGTTATAATATGACGGATAATCTGATACATTTATGATTAGTTTTTTTTTCATAGAAAGACAAAAATTACCATTAATTAAGCGTCGCTATGTGCGGTCACTAAAGGTCATTTAGGCGGTTGATTTCATTCATTCAATCGTTGATTCATAATCCAATACTATTCTACATTTTTTCCACATGATATAAATGGTCAGCTGAGATAAAAAGGCGAAGGAAATAATTGAAAGAAAAGACTATAGACAGATACTTCAGAACAATAACCGGGCGTAAGGCCAACTAAAATGTTTCAGTGGATAAGGTTTAAATATTCACCCGTGGATTGTTAAAGTGTACTTTTCCATTATAGTACAAACCCAAAGCAATGTAACAAATATATTGCTTTACAAGGCTACACATTACAAAATATCCTTAGGCAAGGATCAGTGGTTTTCAATTAATCTAATTAGATGTGCAAGAATGCACGTTCAAGTGTATTATAAAATTTGCATTTACATAATAACTTTTATTGAACGAACAGAATCATAAGCATTCAATCATTACTTTGGAAGGCATCTGCTGTATTACCACTTAGTTAGCAAACTTATTATTGCAAGCGGCCCTCGTGCTCACATTATATTGGATTCTAAGAAGGGTGATACGAGCTGGAATGATGAGAGTTTTTACATAGAAATTAATACTATAATTGGGGTTACGTTGCTCACCGGAGGCCCGATTCCCAATTTTCTTATAGAAATGGCCATTCACGCGATGCTTAATAAAGTCAATTACCAGAATAAATGATAAGCAGTGCAGTGACCAGGGCTGCGTTCTGACTTTACAGTGTATGTTAACACAGCGACAAGGGATTGTTTAACACTTTTGAGTGCTGGAGGTCGGGGTGTCATTTTTTTCCATCTACGGGTTCAACAAGTGCTATTTAAATTCATTATTTTTATTGTTACCCTGTGCAATTATATCACAAATATCCATGACCCTATTTATGGGCGCTATTTTTGGGAGAGATAGCAACATCTGGCCCATGGCCAAGCCCAACCAAATGGCCTACTAATGTAGCAGCATCTAAAACAAATTTGGCAGAAAATACACTCAATAGTCACTTCTCGGTACGGTCCCATATACATTGATAAAGCGTTTTTTTTTTAAATTGTGCTATTAGGACTATTTATACGAGGCTTTTAAAATCTTAAATATTTAAAAATCGAAGTATGTATGGCGTTTTACTCATTTAACTCTTGAAACTAGGCTAATAACAAAATGGAAACAAGAGAACCGCAATCACAATTAAGGCTTTGCCGTCTGAGATACTTGCAAAATTATATCCAGTGATAGACTGTCATCTAGCAGCCTTCATGTAGCAAGGGGCATAAGGTGGCAAAACCCTCTGCCCACTAGCTTCAAAGGAATGTAAAGCTGTCAAAAATGCCTTAACAATTGATAGAAAAAGTCAAAATGTGTCCAAAACCGCATCCAGCTGTCTCCCTTCCCTGCTTAAGCAGGCAGGTCAGCTTGTCCCTATTTAAAGATGTGATTTTACTTAATAAAAATATGTCACACGTAGGTCATTTCACAACAAAATCTGTATTCCATGTAGAGTTAATTGGAAAGAATGAAATGGTAGTCACCATCAATAAGTTTCTCTATTATGTCAGATCTATACCTTGCCAAAGTTGATAGGGCTAGTGAATTTCCCATAGCTGCCTTTATAAATAATGTATGTGCAACGGACAATGATAGGCAAAAATAATGAGCCCGGTATACGAGTTAAAGCTGGGGAGCCATTCCATAATTAAAAATGAAATGAATACTGGCTACCTTCCTGTCTCTCCCGAGATCTACTTTATTCTGCATTAAATGCAGTAGTCTCCCCTACCTACCAAAAAGAAGGAGTGCAGAATATTGCATACTCAATCTGTATACAAATCTACTAATGTCAATTTTAAATTGAAATTCCTCTCTTGTAGGTGTCCAGGGATAAATGAAGATGTACAATGGATTTCGGAACACCGATACTATTTATTCAAGAAAGTTATAAAGCAAATGTATATTTATCTGATATTAACATATGAGTTTGGTACAATTCTTGTAAGATATGGAGTTACTCTATCATTCCTCAAAGAAGTATAAATGTTACCATTTAATCAATCCGCACATGAGCTTGATCCACAAAAGACAGATCCAAAAGTCCAAGTCCAAATCAATATCAGAGTGAGAAGAAACAAGCGGTACCACAAGGGAGGTTCCAAGTGGAGAAGTCTGAGTAATGTTGAGTCTAGTGTTCCATATATGATCCTGGAGCGTGTAGACCATGTGCAATATGTAATATGCAATATGTAATACCTTGCTAATGTAAAAACATCCAGGTTTAGATGACATAATCAACCCATTGTTGTTAACTCTGCATTCCTATTGGTTTTCTAGGTACCCAGAGTTGGGAATGAAGAAAGATAATAATGATAATAATATAACAACTAACCATAATAAAAGTGGCAACATGAGTCTGAGTCTGCCATGATATAACTTGAGATCAGGTCTAAAATGGAAACCTGGTGTACATACCAATCACCAAGTCAGCATACAATGAGGATAGTTTGTATTATTAAAATATGCAAATGATAATTTCCAAACATATATTATTTTATAACATTTTGTCTAGGTACCAAATATTATGTAAGTAGTGTGAAGTTTTTTTTTAAAAACTTTGATCGAACTAAAGTCAATGCAATTTGGACAAACCCAGAAGTAATAATGATGATGAAGAGAATGGAATGTAACATTGTTTTTACAAAGTTCTGTTTGACAAAAGGCACTGTTAATTAGATTCTTCGTTGTAATTTTACTTTTTATGTAGTCGTTATTGGGACAGGACTGTTGATTCCCTGGTTTATCTGGAAGACAGGGATGAGTACATGCAATGTTGTGTGGTTATTCCAAGTTGGCTTGTTGCTATTAATATGGAAGGCAACCATCAAGAAAGTCTACCACTAATGAGGTCTAAAATGCTTATACTAACAGCAACACGTGAAGGTCATCTAGCAATAAGCTCTCCTTATTTCTGTGTACCGATGGCAAAATCATTGTAAATCCTTGGATAATGTCTAATTATCATAATAATTGTTAATTAATAGCTATTATTATTGGTAGTTATAAAAGTAATTAAAGCAATAAAAATGGCTGTGCCTATAACCCAGTCTGCCTATGTTCTTGCACACTTGTAGCTCTTCCCTCCACCTACCTAAGCAAGTTAAAATAAAACAAATACGCACTGCCTTCAAAACAGAATTCTAGCAGGAAAGATGAGAAGTCGCTGAAAAGTAAAAATTAAATGATATGTCATAAATTATAATCTTTTAACGTGCCATAACATAAAGACAATGTTGCGGAATACCAAAACCAGTACTTTAAATGTGAAAAACAAAGGAAATGTGTAAGTCTCCATAGCATAACAGACTTTAATCAGTTACAGCTTGCCCCAATTCCTGCTGCCCCCACCCTAGAGTGTGTGCAGGCATGTATGTATGTATGTATGTATGTATGTATGTATGTATTGTGTTAGGGTGAGTGTGTGGTTGTTATTAAATGATGTTAAGGTTAGTGGGTGAACAAGTTGGCTTGTTAGTCTTTCTCTGTGTATTAGTTATGGGGATGGGAGCACAAGACAAATACTGCACCCAAGTGCCACTAACCATAGCTTTACCCTTGTTTTTGGTAAATACAAGGTACAAACAGAGGGTTTCACTTGTTACAATCCCCAGGTATTAAATTCAAAGCACACATGCTTCAGTTTGTGTAAATTCCCTGGCTATAAGAGTTTATTAGACACTGAACCAGGGACCTTGTATTTTAACAAACTTGTCCTAACAAACACAATTCTACTCATTCTCCGACAGGCATTCATTGTACTCTATATGTCATCAAACTGCCGACAGACAACCTATATCTCCTTTTCCCAGCACCTTTTGCAGGGGAATGAGTACATTTTCTCTTAGTTATTATGATTGTTAGTTTTATCGCTTGTCTTATCCCATCACACATCAAATCACAACGTTTGTGGCTTGACGAGGGCAATTATGAATCAAGGACTGCTTGTTACTCTACCTTTATGCTTCCAGACTATGCTCCAACAGGCTACAATTACTGCCTTTTTTGTTTTTTGACAATTTCCTTTTAAGTCGTACCAATTGAGCACAATGGGAATACAACCATAAACGTTTCAGGGTTTGTACATTCATACTCATTAATCATATGCAAACCTGATATGTAAATGATGGCACACTAATAGGTAGAAAACAAAGTGTATGCAATCAGTTGTCTGTCAGTAGTTGTGAATGCATTTATGTGACCTTAACATATTTGTAATTTTCTTGTACCCACAGGGTTGGGTAGTTGCTATTAGAGATTATATTATGTGTCAAGTTATTATGTCAGGACATATGTTTTCCATGTACAGGTTCAATACCTTGTGCAAATATCCATGATCCTATTTATGTACCCTATTTACGGGAGAGATAGCAACATCTGGCCCATGGGCAAGCCCCAGCTAAATGGCCTTGTAATATAGTAGCATCAAAAACACAATGTGGAGTATTTATACAAGGCTTTCAAAATCTTAGATCTACACTAGCCTATGTATCATTTTTCTTCAAAGTAGGGATGATGTTATACTCATTTAAATCTTAAACAAGAGAGATACAATCACAATTAAGGCTTTGTCATCTCGGATACTTGAAAATTAGTGGCATGGTGGTAAGGCCAGGAGGAAGTGAGTTAGGTCATGCAGAGTTCTCCAGATCTAATGAAGAGGGTATAAATGACTCTGCGGGCTGGTGACTCAGCCTCTCTGGGTCAATTTGACAGCCAACACGCCTGCCTTCTCACCCCTTTTGATTGGTGGGAACCCAATTGTCACAGTCTCATGGGATAAGTGGATAAGAGTGGCGGATCTGGCCTGACTTGGTGTCTTGTTATGGAGTTTAGGGTGAGGTCACTTTAACAGCTAGCCAGCAAGTGGAGATAATTTGTAATTCTGGTACGGTTGGGCCCTCTGAGCTGGTGAACCACAGCAAGAGGTTTAAAAGTTGGAGTGGTTGGTATAGCTGAGTGTGACAGTGGCCGGATCTTGCCATGGGTTAATGAGTGAACGCTTGTTAACCCAACCAAGTTTGTTTAGATATGCTTACGGTTATCGATTAATGTTGATGTACACTTATCCACTCATATTGATTATTATTTATCCTGTCTGATTTATGTTAATAAAGCTATAGCCTAATCTATCCAATTATGTGGTTGTGTGTTTATTGGGTTTCATGGGATCTGAGTGGCCATGCCAAATTCCTATATTAAATACTTAAACATATAAATGAATTGGGTTTATTCTCAATATTTCATCTCGGTATTGTATTTATTCTTATTAATATTATATATCCTGTTTGTGTCAAAATTAACACAAGTGTCCATGCCTCATATTTTATTTTTGTGTTTAACCACTTTTATGTGTTCTATGTACATTCATTTCCCAGCAGTCTGTAATGATACTATCTACAAATGGAATTTTTCAGGCACAGTCAAATTTACAATCTAATTTTGGTGCCTGAGGCTCTGCACGATAAAATGACTCGCCTATGGAGCTAATATGAAAATCACACAGTCGGTGATTTTATCATCTGAGATACTCACTATACATATGGTGATTTCTTGTGTGTAGATAAGTACATTTACTCAACACATTTTAAGGATTAGTTATTTTCTTCAATTTAGTTTCCTTAGAGATAAATTCAGAAATTTTTATGTATTGCACATTCACCTTTAGCATACTACATTGTACATTTTCTTAAGAGTTTGGAGCCTTGGTTGGAGTAGAATATATATACAAAAAAAGAAGTTTTTTTCACATCATTTACAAACATTATTGGGCATGGAATTATGCTGCCCAAAATCAAAGTTTTAAAGTAGTTTTATAAATATTATATATCAGTTAATTTTAATAGAAATAAACAAGCAAGGGGTTATTCTGCCCAAATTATTTTTTAGCATTGTTTAATATTTTCTATATTTATATCATAGCACCATGGTATTATGATTGCCATTAAAATTACCACCCTGGTTTATCTACAAGTTCTGCGTTAATGATCATTCATTGGTGGGCACTTTCCAGCAAATTGTTTATTCAGATGAAAGACTTCAGTCAATGCGCTGTTGAATTGAGATACATTGTATCCAGAAGACATGTGGAGCTCCTCTACACGTTGGTGAGGGCTATTTTGTCGCTTACCCGGTAGAGCACTGTCTTCATTTCCATTTACCTTCTATTTGATCTGTTCCGGGGAATAGTTTCATTGTTATGAAATACAACTATTTAACATACCTATATTTTTACATAGATGACCTCTCGAAAAGTGCATATCTGCCTTGAGAGAGATGTTGCTGTAGAGTACAGAGGTTGAAGGAGTTTTTAACTACATTTGCACCTACACTAAAAGTTATCCATAAACCAACACAATGGAGTACACAGCCAACGAAATTGTGATCACCATTTTGTTTCCCCCAAATCCCATAGTATTGTAGGTCAACACTTAGTAATCTACACCACACAGACACCAGTGGTTACAAGAAATGGACATATATAGCAGAAGAGCCAGATGTCATATCAGATGTCAACCTTGCTGGTTCACCATTAAAGAGCAATACCACATCAGGGTCCCCTTTTTTCCCTAGGCATTGCTAGTAGGTCTTGCTCTAGTTAACACTTAAACAATCAAAAAAGATGAGTTGGAATTAACCATGAATGGCTCGTCATTGACTTGCCTAGGAATGGACTAAAGCATACATCTGAAAAAGTACTGTTTATTCATACAGCACCAGTAATTCACCCAGCATATGATACAGTCATGTAATAAATAAAATATTAAAATATAGAAACTTTATGTAGTAATTCCTGATAGAGAATGTGAGTTATTAGGCATAACAAAAGGCAGGTTTTCTCTGTAACAGGTACAACAAACTAATGGAAATTGTAATGTGAACCTTCTGTTATAGTATGTTATACCTATATCTAATTAGGCAGCATATCTAAACACGGTAAAATTGGTAACATAAATAACACCGAATGGTGACGGAATAGCATTCAAGAAAGAGAAACATAACACTTAAAGGTGATGTAAATGCAGATCAATGCATCAATTCTATAATTCACTGTATCAAATCCATAATCAACATACCATGAGGTCATAAAACACCACTAAATAAGAAAGGAAATCAATCAGTAATTGCGAAACATCCATTGTGGATTTAAAGCATAGGAATTTGCATTCAAATAGATGTAAAAAGGTCACATGAACTATTGATCTTCCGTTTATATGATCAGCTTAAGTCGCATTAAAAAAAGGAACCCATTCCTTTACACTGAAAAAATCACATTATTGTTAATAAAATGGGGACTGCAGCATTCAATAATTTCCCATGTTCTTGTATAAATTTTTACATATAACATATTAATAGTGTATTTTTTTAATAATTTTATAGGGGTGCTATAAACGAGGAACCTAATTTGTGAGATCTCAGTGCTCTCAGGATAAAAAGTCCCTGTCAGGAGCACGACTGGGAGAGTAAAGCAGTGGTGTAGGGCCACGAGGGACTGGCAGCCCAAAAGCAGTAACATCCACGGGGTAGAGTATACACGTAATCGGACAGTCCAGAAGTTAAAGCAGGCAGCACAGGTCAGGGAGATCCCTTGGCCGATTTTGCAGACATAACCTCCCAGCAAACTTCTACCAAAATGGAGGAGCTTTCGGTGACATCCTCTCCCCTGATTGGAAGGTTGGGGTAGAGGATGTCACTGGAAGTCTTTCTGTGACGTCCTCGCCTCCTGATAGGAGGATCGGGGGGAGAGAAGATGTCACCAGAAGCTCCACCATGGGTATGGAAAAACAATGAAGAAGGAAACTGACAGAGAGCCAGTAAAGCATGGCTAAACCTGGAGACTCTAAGACAAACCTGTAGAGTTCCCAGTTGATACTTCCAAGGCAAACTGATCCTATTATTCAGTGTATAAGCCCCAAATGTCATAAATTTGAACATTATAATAAAATAATCCTGAATTCTATTATGTTGTTAAATCAGTTCCTTTGTAAAATATAATCAAATGTTAGTTATGCTAAAAAATATAATAGTATTCAGTAGCTCAAGCTACTTCATCGTATAATCGGGAAAATGGGCAGTGTCAGGTGTGACCAACACAGAACGAGATGTGAGGTCACAAACGCCCTTGGCATCTCTGTTCACTGTATGTAACATCCTCCTTGCTACTCAATGATGCTTTTTCAGGAATATAATGTTTCAGATTACTTTTAGAAAGGCTTTAGTTGATTGGAAGAACACCTCGGGAAAAAAAAAACAGGCTTTGTTGCATCATTTAATTAAGCATTTCTGCTTTAAGCATAATTAGATGATGTTATCTTTAAAAGTGCCTGGTACGTTATCTTTTAATTATCATGTTTTCCCTTTTATCCTCATTCATTAATAAAGCGCATGCAATTTCATAGCACCTTCCCACTGGAACGATGTGGAAAGTTATCTTCACAAGCAGAGGAAGTTCATTATTTGCAAACGAAACAGAAGAAGCCTGACCTGACGGTGTATTTTTGATGGTGGCATAAATTAACCCCTTAAGGACAATGGGCGGTCCCTAAACCCATTGAAAACAATGCATGTTGAGCCCGTACATGTACAGGCTTTGTCATTAAGGGGTTAAAATTTAAGAAGCTGATATTTACAGTTGAGTCAGATCTCTACCCCGACCAAAATAACACATCTCAGAATTTATTTTTGGGAGAAGTGGGGCACCAAGCCGAAATTAATTTTCTTTTTTATATATATATTGAGGAATGTATTCTTATAAAATTATAAATTATTATTTCACAATCACACCATTATTTAAAGAGCATGAGCACCATTGTTTGTCTATTTTTTGTGCCTGCCCATATATATATATATATATATATGTAAACCAAGCTTACTCTACTTCTAGCAGAAATGAGGAAATTGCAACCAGTGCACAGTGAACAAGAAAATAAAGCGGACAGCGCTCTGTGTACAATAAGAATAAAAAATGTACAAATATAAAACGGCACATAAATGAATGTACACTTAGGTATACATAAATAAATAATCCACTTTTTGCCAATAATATATACTTTATTCTCATCGACGATTAAGTATACCGGATATATAATAGTTTTGTAAAAGAACTAAGAGAAACTTTGTGTAAAGTAACATAAGGCTAGATGGCTGCTCACGGGCAGGGTTCTCCGCTCCTGATCTGTCTGTATTTATTAATGTATATTTGTTCTGCATGTATGCGCTGCATAATTTGTTAGTGCTTGATAAATAAAAGATGATAATCATAATCAGCAAAGCATGGAATGGCTTGAGGCTGACATGGATCCTGGCATTGGTGCCAAATTTGTTGAAAATCTGAGCTGGAACATGTCCAGAAGCACATGTCTTAAAGTCATTAGGGAGGACATAGTTATTTGATGAAATGAAGGAAAAAAATACATATTGAAATACTGACTATAACAACTATATACAAATGCCTTTTCATATGTGTACATAAGAAACAATAATAAGAAACACAATTTTCTGGACATTGAGCTCATTTACATTAAGAATATCATACCAAGTTGTAACTGTTCCATGATTGTTGAGGTTTTATATACATATATATATATATATATATATATCACCAAATACGTTTTCTATTTTTCCCCTCCAGTCCAGAAAAAAAACCTTTCACTTTTTATTAAGCATGGAATACATAAGCTACTCAGAGGACCTTTAGTTTGTTTACCTACTCTGTGTGTCCAGAGAATGCAGAGGCCACACTCATTAAGTCAATAAATTACAATATTGATTAAAATATTGATTGGATCTCTGTCCCATAAGCTTAGCATGCTATAGCCAAGAAGTTCATATTGCAATGGAACAATATGGTTAAGATATTGGGTTCTCTGTTTTTTTTTTTGCTAGTTTTTGTAATTTACATTTTAAATTATGTCACTTTAAAATTGAATTACTCTTTAGAGATGCTTAACCTGGAGACTCGGGGTAATGTATCATAGTTTTAGTTTACTAATAGTGTAATTTAATTTTGAACCTTTTTTCTTTAGGTTGCAATTTGTTGCAATAGAGCAAACTAGAATCTGAATTACTCAATGCAAATCTTGCCTGAATCTTTTTTATATTATATTACATTACATTTATAGCGCCAACAGATTCCATAGCACTGTTAAAATACTTTAAAGTCACACACAAACTGGTACAAAGGAGAAAATGACTCTACAATCTAGTTGGTGGTCGAGGATGAATGAAACAATTGGAGCAGATGGCTTTGATAGGAATGAGTTGATTGAGTCAGGATGATCTGTAGAGGTTGCTTCTTAAAAAAGGTGGGTTTTCAGAGAGCTTTTGAAATTTACATACAAGGGAGATTCTCGAATTCTCAAACGGTACAGCACGTGTGAGATCCTGAATACGGAAGTGGAAGAAGTAATGAAGGTGAAAGCAAATGACAAAAACACTATACCTTTAACAAAAAGTATTGCTATTATCTCTCTCTATATATCTTCCATTTATGAATCCAGCTATGAAATCATCATATAGATTAGATAAGTGTACTAACACATGAGTCATATCATCTTGGAGTGGCAAATCTCTGTTAGATGTTCTAAGTTCTCCTGTTGGAGCCAGAATGAATGTTACATGCCTTTCTCGGGTAAAATAATGTACCTCTTTAGTCAATCCGGAGACTGACTCCAAAGTATACTTATTATTGTCTTGTAGCTTCAGTTGTTTGTTATTTTTTTTATAATTGCTGTGGTGAGACTGACATTAGTCTGTACCGTTTGGAGCTATAATATTTTATCGGAGATACTGCTGGTTCTTATTAAATATACCTGACCCAAAATTATTCAAGTGAAACTCCCTTTATCCAATAAAATGATGTTACAAGATATTGAAATAATGTTTGCACGTGCTCTCTCTTTATAAATGACTGCAGTAGCCTTGACTCCCGTGCTAGCCCTCCCGATAAAAACACATAACCCAACAAAGACCACAGCAGTTTTATTTAACACTAGTCATTGCCACGCATGCCTATGCCAAAATAGGTGCATTAACAGGGCAATGACCGCCAAACTGAAACCAATAAATAACATAAATTAACATAAATCATTAACATATTACCATGCCGCCAGGCCTAACCCTACTTGGCACCCAAGCCAAGGTGCCTTCAAATGCAGCTTACCCTTTTAGTTACAAGGAGAGGTAAGGAAGGCTCTCAACAAGGTTTGGATGCCCTGCTTCCTTGGGTCACCTGGCATCACCGCTTAAAAAACCATACCCCTAGAATAGGGAGCACTCCAGTTAGCCTACCTTGGGACATTACCTTGTGTGCTGCCATTTGGAGAATGTGGTTTCCAAGGTTAAACTTTGAAGAGGATAAAAGTTGTGTACAAGTCTACCTTTCTCTTCGCAACCAATCCTTTGGCACTACATAAATATCTAAAATTGCAAAATGCTTCTCCTCTTTTTGCAAATCTCCTAACACTTTTATATTACCACAACAAGAACAACCTTTTTTTTAAAAAATAAAAAAACCCACCGAATTACTTTCATCTCCGCGTGGAAACATTTTGTGTTTATGCAAAGAAATTGATTTATTCATGCCTCTCTAGTAATGTGATACAAATACCAGACAGTGATTGAATCGTGCTGACTGTCAGTATAATGCCAGAAACGGCAAGGAAAAAAAATCCTAAAAAAGTAGACTGTCAGCTTTAACTTTTCGAATAACATATATTGAAAAGGAAGGTCAGAAGGCAATTTCAGTGAAAGAGCAGACTCTCTGAACTCTGTCATCTCTTAAAAACTCACCTCTCTATAAAGAAAATTGTATCCTGTGCTCCGAGTCCCACTGCATTTGTTCTCATTGCGTTTCATCTCAGAAGCTAGCTGTTTACTCCAAAATGTTTTTTTCCCAAAACAGCTTTAATGCTTGAAAAATACATAATAATATAATATATCAGGGAGAGTATCCACAGTTTTACACAAGTGTCACAGCATTGTTTTTAATACATTTTAATCAGTTGCCTTAGAGAAAAACGATGGTGCTGTGTTAGCCGAAGAGAAAATGGCGTCCTTAGTTAAAGTTGATACCTTTCATTGGGCCAACATATAAAAACCATTCAGGACTGCATTGGTCTCTTTTTTAGATGGAAATCAATGGGTTACCAAAGGCATAAGGACAGAAATTATACCAAAAAGGTCCAGCATTGTATCCTCAATAATACTCTCATAGTCTACAATATTTGTTTCAGATGTTTACATGCTATATGCTGAGTTTCATTCCTAAACACATATCTACACAATAGGAGCACGATTGGCAGCTCAGCTGAAGCCAAAAAAGGCTGGTAATGTGACTTTTCCATTTTCAGTGACAGTTAATAAACGAGGATACAAGAGCTAGATGCATTTATCTTGGCTTTAAGAATAACTCCGAGAACAGTAATGCATTTCAAAGGAAGGTGTTACTAGTCTATCTGACAACAGCAAATACAGAAAAATATTTGTCCACTATTTTTTAACTAAACTGATTTACAGTGTGTTTGCTAGAACTTTTGCCCCTAAGGTCATTAAGCGGCAATCTTTACTTGTGAAACTTATTCCTTCAGTGTATTTGAAACTGATGGAGGACTATTTTTGTGCTGTAGATCAATTGTTCAATATAGGAGTAAATGTTGCCAATTGACTATATCTTTGTCATTTATTGTATTAAAATGATCATATAGGGTTATTAAGACACTTTGTACTAAGCAGCTGCATTCAGATTAGTGCAAATTTACAGAAGCAAAAAGCACCTACATGTGTGGGCCCGCCTTCACTCTCATTCTTGTTCACTCTCATTCTTGTTCACTCTCATTCTAAATGTTTCCCTACCTTCTCTGCTGACCACTTCCGCTCCTGCCTACCCCTTCCGTCCTCTCCCTGATCCTCAATGAAGATAACATGGTTACCCCTACCCTTTGTAAACACTGTAGTTGATCTTATTATCGCCATTGGGGAGTGGCTGTGATCCCATAAATCGTAGCATATCAATGTTGAGTGAAACATGTCAATTTGGCATCGACTAGCCTCGAATATTCCTGTTTGGTACCCCAGTTGTTCCTATCAGCTTTGGTGGATTGTACCCATTAAAGTTTCTTTTTGCTGCATTTGCTCTTGAGTTACTCCACAAGGATTTTTCTAAAGTGCTTATACATAGCTCCACATTACCATTTGGAGCCATTATTGCGCGTCGAACCAGTGCTGTTTATTTCCACAGTTTACCTTAGCATTTTACACTATATGCATCATATGAAGATTTTGGGACAGAATTTCTTATTTTTTTACATGTATAATTCTGTAAGTACAAAATGTATTATATTTATGCACATTTGTGTGTTTCATATTGTTTATGTCACTTTGCTCAGTGTTATTCTTGTATTTTGTTTTCTTTGACAAGATTAACCCTAGCTGCTATTTGTATTTTTTCTCATATTTCCGTTATTTTTTTCCTCTACTAGTCTTATCTCGAATCTCACAATGTTTGATGGATATGAGTTTGCTGTATCAATGTTCTACGGGCAACACCACCAGTTTATATATAATGGAAAATATTTTTATATATTACATTGTGTAATTAACCTACATTATTCTTAGAAATGCCATATAAATAGCCATCCATACGTCACAGTTTTAATAAAGTGCCAGCCCTAGCCATGCCTTTAACCATACTAGCTTAGTCATCTAGTTTGCCGGTCTCTTGCTTGAAGGATTCAACCATTAATCAGTCCTTGGTCTTGTCTTAGATTCAGGATGGCCACATGCCTATCCCATGCATATTTAAATACGTCTTAAAATGTGTGCCTGTTTGTAAATGTTAATTGTTGGGAAGGATGATGCAAGCAAATGCCAACTCTTCCACCGCCATTGCTGTTATTTTCATATCCACCCATAGTCACCCCACATGTTGATTAACATAAATAAACATAGTAAACTTATGTTTATGGTATATCATGACTACATTATCCTGTAATTAAGCTACAAGGGCTTTAAAATTATTTACACTACATTTACTTACTGTATGTAGGTGCAGTATTTTATTCTGGATAAAGGCGAGATTTGTTTATCCCCAATGGAAACTCTTCCAGAACAAGTTATCCATTTGAAATCATTTTTTTATAAATTACATTTTACACAAACTATTACTGTTTCATTTGCAGACCAATGACCAGTGATATATCTTCGAGGCATGCAAGGCTAATGAGAATTGCCCTGCTAGATATAAATGACTGTGTACTTAAAAATTCGGAACACTGGAAGATAAATATTTTATTCTATTGACTAGCCGAGCATTAGACTATGTTTGCAAGTCAAGTATCTGTCAGTAAATGGAAAAGATTAAATTTACCACGTCCTTAAGTGTTATCTTTTCTGCAGTCGTACTTTTGTCAAGTGTTTTTTTTTCTGCATATAGATTTTATCGGAATAAGATTATAGATGGTGGGACTCTAATAGCAAAGAAAAAAGATCATTTTTTCCCCAACTCGCGTTTTATCAATATAATCATTGATGTCGTTTTAATCTCTTACAGCGGATTTGGTTTTTGATGTTGCATCCTCATTTTTGCTAAAATATATTTTATATTTTAAATATATATATATATATATATATATATATATAATATATTATTTGTGCACTTAAATGTTGAGGGTACACATTTTAGCCTGAAACATTTTATTATATTAAATATTCATTTGTAAAAACAAATACAATATATATATTTTTTATTTATTTGTATCAAAACATAAAACAAACAACATTATAAAATACAAGTATACGCTGATATTTAAATGTATTACTACCATGAATCGGGAGTCGCCATACTGCTCTCATATATCCAGGGGTCATCAACACTATCTTATTACTCCAATAGGAGTGTGATCTACTAAAAATCTAATCTAGCTCTACTCTATGATGGTTAATCTATTATTCCGTTGCAAAGTATATTTGCCATGGTTTTAGCGCCTTTTCTGCGATATGCTCGTGTTTGCCTGATAATAAGCCTTTTTCCATTTGTAGTTGATATTGTATTTGAAATATACAATATTTTATTTGATGGTACCAGCCACATAGAAAAGATATTTTGTCTTTTTTTAACAAAATAATATGATATTATATAAAGAGAACGTTGTACTATTGAACTTATCAAATAGAACGATATGTACATAAACACATATACTGTACTAAGCTCATATAAAAATACACAAATAACATGGTTACATGCAGAAAGTAAATGCAAAGGGGGTATTAAGACCACTATTTGCGACACTTTAATATTTGATATGGCCTTTTGAGTTGAAATAATAAAGAAACGTTTGGCAGCTGCAAGAGTAAAAATATATAGAGCTCTAGGAAATTAAATTACGACGAACACCAATACGCCATCATAAAGAAATACTAATAACTGACAATAGGAAAAAACTAATATATACTACAAAACACAGAATTTCCTGGTAATTCAGAGATAAATGAAAATACAGCATATGAGAATGGAGAATTACACAGAAACAAGACACAAGAAAAATGGCAGCAGTTGCTTTGGACTGGTGAGTTAAAAATGAAAATGGCTGGAAGAAGGCAATGGTTCGCCAAAGGGCAGAGAGCAGAACCAGACTGAGTGTTTGCAGGCAACAGTGAAGCATAGTGGAGGTTTGTTACAAGTTTGGGGATGTAATGGAGTTGGGGATTTGTTCAGAATTAATATTATTAGTATTAGTGGAGCAAGAAGTACAGGCAATACCACCAGGGAGGCGTTGTAATGGCCCCAAATGTATTCTGCAGCATGACAACAACCCCAAACATACAGCCAAAGTCATTAAGAAATGAAGTCATGGAAGTGATGATACGACGGATCCCAAATAGTCTTGATCTCAACATCATCGAGTCTGTTTGGGATTAGATGAAGAGTGAGAAGGAAGTGGGGTGCCTAAATTCACAGAAGAACTGTCGTTAGTTCTTATGGAACACCCTTTGTTTCGAAGGCAGAGGGTGGTCAGAACAAATATAGATTTGATCTAGATATTTCTTCTGTTCACTCATTTTGCATTTTTCTATGTGATAAACATAAACAATGAACATGGTAAGAAACCATTCTTACTTTGCAGCAAAAGATTTTGCACAGTACTGTATACGATATTTTAGTTATTTACAAATGAACTAAGCTGGCCATCTTTGCTTACAGTGACCATCCTAAAGTGCGTAGAAATGACTGGGAACTCTACTGGGAAGCTTTACTTCCACAATGACTCGCTCTCCGGCAGAGAGGAGTGTTAACAATTATACAGCAGGGAATAAAGCACATGTTTGCATATATAGAGGTTTTACCTAAATGCACATATTATATAGGTAAAAGCTGCTGGATCTACACTTGTCGGACTCCCGCCCCTATTTGTATCCTGGTGCTTTGGGCATTTAGTATAGAGTAATAAGTACTGAAATAAGCGGGATTACACTTCAGTGGCAACTACAGTAAGTGCAAAGTTTCAGCCTCCGATAGAGACTTTTTTAAGACTTTAAAAGTCTTGATCAGTGATTGAAAAGCTAGCCGTGCCAGTAGATTAGCTCTGCCTCAGCTGTGCCACAGAGCAGGGACGTGGAAAAAGGGGAACGAGATCCTTGTTCACCTCTATTAGTGATGATGCCTTTTATATCACCCCCTTACTTCCAACCCTGGGCCACTCGTACCTATCTGGTTATCATTGGCATTCCTTTTGAGATTTTACTAGGAATGGAGGGACATGGAGCGGTTTTTAGCAATGTCCATTCCCAACCCATGTAATGCTTATTAAGTTTAGCTCTACTCTTGTCATGGCTAGCCGTACCCCTCACATACCTAACCGAGTATGATGATCGCATAGATTAATAGTTAGGCAGGATAATTCCTTTCACTCGCCCCCCAGAGCAAACCGCAAAGGTGTCAGCTTCTATTAGACACAATCCCAGTGATGTGACATACTTACTATTCACACTCCAGACAAGAAGTAGCCACTCGTGTCAGGAGGAGGTAGAATCTATTTTCCTTTGTTTACTGAACTTGTCCTGCAGCTTCTCTGTCTCTACTCTCGCCCAGACACATAGGAGCCAGTAAGTATGGTCTCCATACAAACGGTGTCCACAACTAAACCATATGTCTGTGTGCAATCTATGACAAGTATATTGCCACAAAAACCATCCATAATACTTAGTTTATTACAGAATTTTGAGTTAATAGTCTGTACAGATTAGATTTGCATTAAGGCGAGTGCATGTCTAATATTCCCTTTTCCTTTTAACCAATTTAGTTGCATTTATAGTCAGTTATATTATTACGGTGATTGCACATGGACTGAGTCTGGAACATTATGATATTTAATAATAAAAGTCGTACACAATCTCTCATAACACCATTTCACAGTGCGAGCTGCATCACCAAATAAATACTCGTAAAGTCCAAAATATGGCAACGTAAAGACATGTTCCAAGAAACTATACACATTATTTAAAGTAGATAATAATAATCCATAACTGTAAAAAACCACTGGTAATATGACTTTCCATTGTGTAATTTATGTGGAACGTGATAACACTGTGCACATACTCATTAATTTCAGTTTCCTCAGCAATAACACTTAATATAAGTTTTATTACTTAAAAAAAAGAAGTAATAGTTACTTCTGTGCTAGCATTTACCAGAATACAAAAACATTCCTGTGAAATATGATTCACATCTTCCAATTCCTGTAAATAAGTCATTCTTTATGGAAAATATTCTTCTCCCTTTCCAGTGCTTATTTTATATCAGTTATCCTGACATGCTATTATAAATTCGATGTTTCTTTCAGGCTCGCAGATACCAATTGGTTTAACAAAACAGTATCATATTTTTTGTATGGATAGTTTTATAGGAGTGACAAATAAGCAAAAAAGTTATACACAGAAGCAATATCCATGGTCTAGATTTGACTTACGCTAATGGCACCTAAGTACTAGTAGCATAAGAACCTGTTTTATTCCTGTAGAGAGCCAAGCTTATCTACAAGCACCTCCAAAGACAATTAAAACAGGACAATAATTCATTTTTTGGCAGTAAGGATTGATTTTTAGCATACATTTTAATATGTAATTGACTGTGGTGATCAAAAACAACACTAATAATAGAGATAAGAAAATGCTTATTATTTGTTTCACAGTCCCACAAATTTAAGATAAGCAGTGGCTTTCTATCACTAGAATTAGAGGTAAGAAGTATACGCCATGCAGATATATGTTTACAAATTATATCATTATGACCAAATGCATTGATTTTGTTCCCAGAACTGTTATTTTTCATGGAAAGAACAGCAATACAGTAGTATGATATCCGCCGATGGGATATTGTAGCAATGAAACTCAATATAATATATATTTACGCTGTATAATTATTTTATTGATGCGGAAATGTGAAAGTAAATACACATTGTCCACATTTACTAAGTAATGGAGGACAGGTTGAACATTGTCCCAAGTGTCTCAATTGATTGTCCCAAGTGGTGGTTTCCGGAAGTGTTACGCAAATGTTCCTTTTCTTAAACTTGCAAATAATGCAAAAACAAATGTTTCTGTTCATTTGGCCCATTTATTTTCAGACAATGAATTACGCTTTCTGCATGTTCCTTTCGGATGAAAATCAGAGACCATTTAAAATTCCCACATTTACTTACACTCTCTCTGAATCTTACTCTCTCACACGCGTTCACTCTCTTTGGCCCTCTAAATGTCTCCCTACCTTCTCTCCCGGCCACTTCCGCGTCACACAGCTCGACTTCCATGTCTCGCATCTTGTCCTACATCTTCTTTCGTCTTTCTTCTCTCTTCATCTGCATCTCTGTGGACATAACCAAAATGGCGGAAAGTAATTGCCCATGGACTGAGTCTGGAACATTATGATATTTATTAATAAAAGTCATACACAATCTTTCACATCACCATTTCACAGTGCGAGCTGCATTACCAAATAACTCCTCTCCCCCTGATCAGAGGTGACCAGAAACAACGTCGTTTTGGGAGAAGTTCACATGAGATTATTGTAGCTCAAAATGATGGACCTTCTGAAGATGTTCTTACCCTGATTCTCCAGGCATGAGAGAGGACGTCATGAGAACCTCCACCATTTTTGCGGAAGTTCACACAAGGTTACCGTATGGCAAAATGGAGGAACTTCTGGTGATGTCCTCTTCCCAATTATCAGGGAAGAGTATGTCACCATTTTGGCAGAAGTGTTTCCCGGTAGGTTATGTCCGCGTAGATCCGGACAAAGAAAGAAGAGAAAAGAAAAAATAGAGAAGAGCAAGAAGATGAATAACAGGAAGAAATGCGGGAAATGGAGCTGCGAGACATGGAAGTAGGGGACAATCAGAGAGTGTGAGAGAGTCAAAGGCCAGCAAAATTCTGATGAAAATTCATAGCTTTTTTGTTTTGTTTTGGTCCATTTCATGGGGGGGCGGCCTAATTTTCAGAGATTTGTACGAATTCACGAAATCAGCACAAATCCAAATGTACAAATTTACCTCTCATATCAGATTTTGCATGTTATTTGCTATGTGGTATCTCAGGGTAGAGAAATATTTCTGTTGGTTAGAGTTAATATTCTATTCCAAAGAATTGGCTTAACAAGTAGCAAATGTAACAATAAATCCTGGACTTCAAGTTTTGTTTAGGGGCCCATTATTGTTGGCATGTCAAACTGGCACCTGGGGTATGTCAAGCCCTGTTTTATGCCCTCCGAATATTTTGGAGTTTCCTAAATCTTGACACATGAACACCCTTTTTATGTGGAACTGTGAATGAAATGTTTGAAATTATTTTTTTTCTATAGAAACGTTGTTGTAAATATATTCTACTCTATAAAGTATATATAAACAGTGTAGGTATCTCAATATTACTTGTTAAAAATGCAATTATTTATAAAAATAACTATTACCTGTTTAATATAATGGCTTCTAAATCATTTTTATTATATTTCCACTAATCTTACATTCGATTTTCTGTAATTCTGTAATTTGAAAATGCAATACTTATGTAATATACATTATAATAATGTGTAAATAAATTATTCTAATAGGAGTTAAGATGTTCTGCTAAAAACAGGAATTATAAAAAACAAAGCGAGAATTCAGTGCATGCCCAGGGAATACCATTCAAAAACCACCTATCTAAGGCATAAATATCGGGGATTCTGTTACACTATATGGCCATATATTGCTTAGCCTGCAACTATATCAAAGGTCCTACCTAATTTTTCATGGCCATATAGCTTACCAAGGAGCTGCATCAATGGGACTACACCGAATTTTTATCCTAAAGAGTCTTAGAAGCAATTTAAAGCCATCTCTGATGAACACCAATAATGAGGCACTTGTGCAGAGGAGTAACTAAAAACTGCCCGATGTTCTGGTTGAATTATGCCCAGGGTCCATTCTGGGTAGACGGGTGTATATAGTATGCCTGTGGCTCATAAGCGTTTGGTAACATCCCATAGATAACGAGCAGTCCATTTTGAGCAGTGCAAATGTATTCAAAATTTAGTAGGCAATTACTGGAAAAAAATGTTTAATAGCAATTTTTTAAGAACATCCACTTAGGTCACTTTGCTTTTTGCAAAACAGATGATTAAAGGAAAATGTTTAATGAACATAATAGCACGACACACGTATCACTAATCTTGCTTTTTAAATAAAGGAGAAATCAAATAAGATTGAATAAACATACCCTAGATACAGTAATGAAATATTAAGCTTCCTTTCAAGATTCTGTTCTAACTTTTTAGAGGTCAGCAAAAGACAATTTCAACACTACGGCAAAGGTTTACTGATGTTTTGGCAGCTAAAAGAATATGAGAAAGTGTAGTGACATTTATAAATCCTTTGTGCGTGAAGATTACTTGGCCTGGTTAGTTAAAGGCATTTTTCTCTTGCTTGTATGTACCGATCCAGTGATTCTAACAGCCACCGTGTTTGCACTTTGAAGCAGTTTGTGGAACATCTGACTTTATTTTATATTTTAAGCACATAAAAGACTCCATCGAATATCTAGCAATTTCAAACCGTTCAACTACATTGCTATGAAAATGGTGCAGATTTTTTAGGGATAATGGGCTAAAGTCAATAACTGGAGAAAAACAAACCTGAATTAACTACCTACGAGTAATTGCATAACTATTCTTCCACAGGATGACATGGAAAAAATAAGATACAAATGTTGTTACATTTTGTCTCAAAAATTTGTATTGAGGGATGAGCCTACGGTTAGTAACGCCTTGATGTGTACTTCTTCGATGCCACCCCATAATTAAACATACGCACATACTAACACCCACTTACCATTCACATATGCATACATACACACAGTCTCTCCCTCCTCTCACCATTAACCCTAGGCTCATCCCTGAACACTCTATTGCGTAACATGTTAACACATAACACACATAGTCTACTTCTAACACCATACTTACCCATACACACACACTCACTCTAGCACCACACTTTTACAGATATATGTAGGTTACCAGGCACCTGGGTGAGGAGAGGTAAAAGTTTAGATGTTTGAGGTGGACCACACAATGGTGTTGCATTGTTTAAACAGTGGCAGACATATGTACAGTTGAAAGGGTAAGAAAGTATAGAGGGAGTCAGGCAAGGAATGTTGAGGAAGTATTGGGTGAGGAAACTATCTGCTCATAGGCTTCCTTAATGAAATATGTCTTCAGTGATGTTCTGTCTGACTTTAGACTTTAAAAAGCTGGCGTAGGACATTGCATAGTATGGGGCAGCCCAAGTAATGGCCATAAGAGGTAGAGATTATAGGAGAGGACAGGTAAAGACCTAGCTGAGGGGCCTAGTGGGTGCATGCTTAGAAATAGGTAAGGCGATAATGGAGGAACTACTGAAGAGGTAAAAGTCAGGATTTTAAGTTGAATGCTGAAAAGTGAAAAGTTGGACAGGGGAATTCGGCTTAATCTCTGCTTTTTTCATGTTTTCATAGTTATATAGTAAGGCAGAAAAACACGTCTCAACATTTTAACCTAAGAAGAAGTGAAATGTTATTTTGTTCCCTGAAGGTTGACTCACATAAAAAAAAAATAAAAGCTTCAGTGTCTATGTCAAGAGCTTACCAGTGGTTAGTTTTGTGTCAAATGTCAAGCTTTCCTCTCCAAAATATAAATGAGGCAACGTTTTACTGATTAATTATCTCTTGGAAGGGTCTGGCAATCAACAGCACCACAAATTATTATTTTTTTAAATTTTACATTAAGGTATAAAAGTGTTACATTCAGCAGAGCAGGTGGAACAGCACCTTTTAAAAATATAAAAGTATCTCACCTTATATATGGATAATAGCACAGGTTTCTTAAGTATAATTGTTACAAAAAAAATGCAACCGATTCCGATGACAATCTTACTACCAAAGTCTAATTAGCCACTAAGTTCTTCTGAGATCAGCAGCTAATTATAGGTCTGAATTTTATTACCTAGGGGGCAAGGAGAAGTGGTTACTTGTGAAATTTTCTTTTTTTGTGTTAAATTATTAACACATTAAATTGGACCTACAAGTAAAAGAAAAAAATATAAATTTAAATTCAGAAGCCTTTAACACATTAACCTTTACACGTAGAAACACACCAATAATAACATAGCGTTCAGATGTTCACAACTATCTTTTTATTTAAAGTAGTGGAAGACATTATCACCTTAATATAGACTTAATAGACTTATTATAGATTTATATGAATTGCAATTTGAAGAAAATGTATCAATTTTTTAAATTCATATGAATCTCGGAAAATGAGGCGGGGATACTTAACTAAGCAAACAAAAAAGAAGCAAAGAGCTTAGATTTTTCATTTGAATTTCATTGTGGGTTTTTTTTTTTACACTTTACATTTTGGGCCAACTGCTTTGTCTTCCTTTCTCCGTGCTGCGCAGCTCTGCTTCTTCTCTTGCATCTTCTTGTTCTTCTGGCTTCTTTCTTTATCTGCTTCTCCATAGACAACTGGACATGGCCTCATAGTGAACTTCGGCAAAAAGTGGCGCATCATGGCACACCTTGTTCCTGCGATTAGGGGAGAGGGTGTGCCCAGAGGCAGTGACTTGATGGCAAATGCTGACGAAGTAACATCCAGTTCCTTCAGTCCCCATCTCATTGCATTCCCATCATATTGTGCCAGGAAGCTTGATCTTGAACTCCACCAGCCTATTTCTGTATTAATGATCACTGGACGTCTATTACCCTGCCAGGGGCAGCACTGGTAGCTCTTCCTTCCATTTAGGCAGCAGTGAAATTTCAGTGTTACATTGTAGCAACACATGCATGCTGCAGTGTATAGCAATAGTACGTCTGCATTCTGGAGAGATTGTCCGCTCATTAATAATCATGTCTATGTGTGAACCCCCTGCTCTACACTAGTAAGTTGGTGTATTTATTAGTGTATGGGAGAGGAATGTGGGGAAGAAACAATTTTTAGTATCTTAAGAAGTGATGCTACTGTTGGAAAGATGGTTAAGTTCTAATCAAGGTTGTTGTTGTATCACAGAAACATTATTCACTCATAGCAGCGACCGTGCTAATAAGAAAAAGATCGGATCACGATCCACAGGAGATTATGAAAGGTTGGACCTGGAATCCAGAGCCAGCTCACTTCCGCAAAAAGGATCTACTAAATGTTTAGCCTGCCCTTTTCAGCATTTACAGTGAGACACTTTCATCAAGTCGTTGGTAGATCTGCTAGGGTTGCCCTTTTGCAGAAGTAACCTATTTCAGAACTCCTGAGCACACCCTCTCCCTTGATTGGTGGAGTGGGGCAGAGGGTGTGCCTGGAAGCTCCGCCCTTTTGGAGAAGGCAGACTAATGAAGACAGATTTGCTCCGAAACAGAAATGTTTCTGCGTCTCTCTTTCTTAACGAATCTATATGCATTATTCTGGCCTCTCTGTGGACTTCTGAAAAAGGGAGGAGCCACAGGAACAGCCTCTATCCATTCCACCAATTGGGCGAGAGGGTGTGCCTGGAGGTTCAACCTTTTTGCAGAAGTTAACCGGGAGTCCACGTCCAGTTGTACATGGAGAAGCAGACAAAGATGACTTTTTGAAGCAATGGACAAAGAACGGAGAGAAGACAGAACAAGAAGATGCAAGAGAAGAAGCAGAGTTTTGTGGCAAGAGACAGGAAACGGTTGGCGAAAAAGGTAGGGAGACATTCAGAGAGAGCCTGAGAGAGTAAATGAAAGTACGAGAGAATATGAGTGATAGAATGAGAGAGTATAAAAGACCATAATAGAGCGAATGAGGTTTTGTTTCCGAATGTGAAATGCCCTCCCATTTTTGTCCGAAATGAAAAGACAGGAAACAAAATGTATCATCCGAAAATGAATGGAGCAAAGAATGAAGCAAAAAATTTGTCGGAATCGTTTTTGTTTAATTTGCAAAAGTCTGTTTCTTAAAAGATTTCTAAATATTGTTATCAACTAGACTCCTCCATTTTTCAGAGATGGGGCTGTATAAAAAAAAATACTTGCAACCCTTTTGCATTGTATTTATTTTTATTAAAGTTTTCAAACTATGGAAATACACATTTCATTTTATATACTGTTTACAATTGTGGTTTATTGGGTTAAAGGCAAAGGTTTAATAATGGGTTGGTTATCTTTTAATCTCTTGAGATTCTATATAGCTAATAAAAAAAACCCAGGCATCTTCCATTACACATTTTGATATTCTGTTTATAACTATTGTGATGGGAAAAAAGGAGTAACATAAATATTAATAGCTAAAGACATTATTATCGATTTTGTAAATAAATGGCACTATTTATTTTGTATAAAAGAAATGCTTAAACATTTATAAAGCAATTAATTTATTTTGGGCTATATAGTGTACAGCAAAATGTTTTAGTATATTGACATTTTTAGCAATATAAGTAAATAGATGTTTTTATGCTTTAGTTACGCTAAACAATGATTTGATGGTCTGTGCTCTTCTCAGTTATGTTGTGAATAAAGATATGTTTATTGATTATTTTAGAATTTTGCAAGGAACACAAGGGTAATTTAATTTATGGATTGTTGTTCATTAGTCTTGTTTGTTGCCTTTTAAAGTAGGAATTTTTTTTCACTTTATTTTATTCATGAGTAACCATGTGCTGATTAGTATTGCATATGGTTGGTGAGGTTAATCATTTATCCCCAGGGGTAGACTAGTGAGCTTTTACATCTTATTCTATATGTAGGTGTCTGGATAAATGTAATAAGAACAGAAAGCAATATTAACATGTTCAATTGGCTTTGCATGTGAAAGGATCAGCCAAACAAGGTGAGGTTCCTGAAGACAGTTTAATGACAAAAGTCATACTATGACTGAGCACAGCAACAAGACACAAGACAGTTATACCGCATCAGCAAGGTCTCTCACAGGCAGACATTACAAGATGTTCTGTCCAAGCTCTTTTGAAGAAGCCCAAAATAAATGGGCAATGTTGAGGACCGTAGATGGAGTGGTCGGCCAAGGAATCTTAGCGCAGCAGATCAAAGAAACATCATGCTTACTTGCGATCGAGAGTTGTCCAGCAGTGCAATAATGTTTTAAAATGTATTTTTATATTTATTTATCTATATTGATTATCTATCTATTTATTTTTGTATGGGCTTTATGCCCCAGAAGCAGCTTATGCCCAGAGGATTTCCATCACCTTATGCTTGGTACAGCACTTTGAAGATGTCCACCTCTTTTTATCATTTTAGATACTGTGGACATAAAGATTGATTTTATAAGATATGCCTGTCTCAGCTTGTTTGTGAGTGCAATTCAACACTATTGTGTTTTCTCTTTTTTCCCATTGTATGAGCTCCCCTTTTGCAGAGTTAAGATTGTGATTAAGATATTGGAGAGTGTCCTTCTTGGGTTGCAGCTGTACATTATTGGGAAGTATTCCCACTTTAGATTTTTGGGTTATCACGTTTGCACTTTATTGCTATAAGCTCAGCAGAAAACAGTAGGACCATGGTACACCTATCTACTGTCCATAGAAGTCTGGTTAAAAGTGGCCTTCATGGAAGACTGCGGCCAAAAGGCCATAATTCAAACATGGAAACAAGGTTATGTGACTCAAGCAGAAGGTAGTTTGTTTGCAGAAAGGCTGAGACCAGCACAAAAATTAGTATTTGCAGGCAACAGAGAATCATGGAAGAGGTTCCTTGCAAGTTTAGGCTACATTTCTGTAAATGGAGTTTGGGATTCGGTCAGAATTAACAGTCTCCTCAATGCTGGGAAGTAAAGCAGATATTTTTCCAACATGGAATACCATAAAAGAGGCATCTGATTGGCCCCAAATGTATTATGCAGCATCATGATGACCTCAAACATAAGAAGCAAAGAAACTAAGTCATTAAGAAGAGTAAAGAACGAGGAGTCCTAGAAGTGATGGTATGGCCCCCACAGAGCCTTAAACTTAACATCACCTAGTCTGTCTGGGATTACATGAAGAGAGGGAAGCAACTGAAGTGCCTAAATCCACAGAAGAACTGAAGTTGTTCTAAACATCTTGAAGAACTAACCAATTTGCTGTAATCCTTAAAAAACTGTGTGCAAGCATACCTAAGAGAACTATTTTGAAGGAAAAGCGGGTTCTGACAAAACCTTAGGGTTGAGCAGCCCTACCTGCCACAAAAGTGCCTAATTATTGGTGTCCAGAGAAGGATGTACATTGCTTGAAAGCCTCATTTGGGTTAAAATGCAGTGCAGTCCCACTTATTTAGCTACTTAGTAAGTCATGTAAAATTAGATAGGACTTGCCAAACTGTGAAGTAGTGGTGGGCTATGCAATATATGGCAATATAGTGCTGAATTCTTGCTTTGTTTTGAAGGCAAATATCATGTATAATGTAGATGTAGATTTTTCTTCTGTTCACTCACTTTTTATTTTGTTAAAAAAATAGATGCAAGTCTATTTTTGAAAGCATTATTACGTCACATCATTTTTCACACTATGAATGAAAATATAAATGATTAGCTCTTACAACAAAGTAGATCTTCATTGTCAAGTTTTTCTTGACAGACCTGTTTCTTTAAATCATATCGTTACTCATGAACCATCTAAAACTACCTATTTCATAAAATATGTAGGGTCATGGCAAAAAAAAAAGGAAGAAAATTAGACCTGGAATGTTAGTCATGTATATCCTTACATGCATACATGACATATGTATAAAAACAAAACACAAAATGTATGTTTCAACAACAATGTTCCCTTTAATGATGGTATATTAATAAACAAATTTATATTTTATTAAGGATCATCTGTAAACACCAACTTGACAATGAAACATTATTTTTTATCTATACATATATTTTCTTGCCTATTGCTAGTATTTGCACTTGATTTTGATTTTCAAAGTTTATTGGATTTTTTATATTTTAATTTGTTATTATATATATATTGCCTTATAGCAAGAAAAAACATGTTTTCATATGACACATGCTATTAGAGATCCTGCAATTTACATTCACACATTTTATTGTAAATGTATTCTTTTTATTACTTACAAGGAATACAAAAGTTTAATGAATGGCCATGGGATGTTATATCATTAGGTAACTGTTGTAGAGGGAAAAATTGCCCTAAAAGGTGAAAATAACATTTTGTATACATCAAGCAACCGTTTTCAGTAATATTGGCTAATGAAAAGATGATTTACACTCAAAATAAAATTTACAGTACTATAGGCAAGATCAAAGAAATAATATAAATATATATATATATATATATAATATATATATATAATGTAGGTTTATTATTAAACCAAGGAGATATTTTCATGTAGATCTGGAGGAAAATATTGCCTCTCAGATAGGATTGAACCTCAGAAGCTTTTGTAACTTTAATAATTACGATGTAGCAGTTTTTCGGTTTCTGTCTATACAACACCTTCAACCTTGAACAACATTTCTGGATCCATAAAATATTTACAAAATCTACAAGGTTTCAGAATCTGCTTTCAGTAAATCATTATCCAACTCCATCTCTTTTACTCAGCCATAAATAATTATTCAGCTGATGTCAAAGATCAGGAAAAAAAGCAAAGTGAGAACATAAAAAGAACATTGGAAATAAATACTTTGACTTAAACATAGCTCTTACCTGAATTCTCCAAATACCTTGATGCAAGCTTATGCCACTTGACATTGCATCATGGAAATATTTATTTCATCTTATGACAACATAACTTTAAAAGGTTGCTAAAATTAAATAAATTTTATAGATTAATTAAGCTTAATATATGTTTCTGGTTCATAGCAATAAAATCCCAATAAAAGCTTTTGAGAACATAAGGTTATGTTAGACAAAATAAAAAATTCAACAATGAACAAATCAGAGTAGAGATTTTGTTAAATATGATAATAAGATGATATATGATGATAAGAGTGATAATTTGATATTATTGACTGAACGATGGGTTGTGAATAAATTATGTGAAATTTTGACTTAAAACTGACAAACTGACAAAGGAAAGGCTGACAAAGATATCATCATCAGTGTCATCAGGAAAGCCTCTGAAGGTCTGTAAAAGCAGGTTTAGAATTATCTCAATAAGGTTGAACTCAGGGGCATATGGTGGCAAATAGTGAATAACTCATTGTTCCCTGACAAGCCACAGATTTAAGGCAGAACCAACCAGATGCAACAACAAAACGCTAACGGAGAACAAGAAGTTTACATGACTACTTCCAACTCATTTAGTAGCATCTTGGATTCTACTCTATGATGATAAAAAAGACAAGGCAGAAATATTCTTGGAACAATAAGAAATGATCGTGTTTAATAATGCAAAGTGAATAACAGGTTTGATTAGGGAAAGGCACATAATGCAAGGATAACCAATTGGGGATATTTTTTTAATTCCTAATTTTTTTTCTTTAATCTGTATTAACCATGACATGGGTTTTTTTGTGAATAGCACTGTAAATGTAGGATTTAAGAAATGTGTTCACATATGGTCTCCC
Source organism: Spea multiplicata (assembly GCA_009364415.1). Classification (NCBI taxonomy): domain Eukaryota; kingdom Metazoa; phylum Chordata; class Amphibia; order Anura; family Pelobatidae; genus Spea; species Spea multiplicata. Next base: position 86,563 of record VKOC01017276.1, read on the forward strand.
TTTTCTGGCCCCTGTCTCTCTTTTACCCATAATGAGAGCTGTATAGAAACGCAGATACATAGAATTTGATGGCATAAAAGAACCATTTGTCCAATCTTGTCTGTCCATTTTTCTTCCTGCTGTAGAAACCTCAAAGAAATGTGGTCTTGTCTTGAATTCGTATCATGTTTAAGTCCTCTCTTCCACTTCTGCTGGGAGGCTGTTCCATTTACCTATTAGTTTCTGACCCTCCAGTGTCTATAAAATTAAAAAAAACCCAAGACTGTTCCATTTGTAATTCATTTGGCATAAAGAATTTGAATGTTTAATTTAAACTTGGAACAAATTATTCAGTTTGGGAATAATTTTAAAATAAACATCCATAATATCGCTCATTAATCTTTTGATTAATTGTTCATTTAAGGCTTATGGGACAGATGGACTGAACCCTGAAGTCTAATGTACTCTGTAAAAAAACAGATGGTGCCAAGATTGTACTTAAATCTTTTAAAACTGGTTTAAGAAACAAGACTTGTAATAAATACAGTTTATTATTATAAAACAAACATATTTTATTCTAAAAATGAGCTAATTAATAGACTCTAAAAATATTCTTTGGCTACATCCCTAACCTCCATTAACAGATAATAAATCATGTTCATTTAGGGTTGCTAAGCAGACACATTAAAATAACTTAACATTTAGCCCATGGTTGTGATGATACAACAATTATATTTATAAATATAAAACCATAACACTGATTAACCATGATGTTGAATCAACAAAAATAAGGTCGCTGACTCTCTATCTAAAAGATGGGGGTGCAATCAGTAAATCCCAAATAGTAATTAGAAAAACAAAAGAAGAGGGTGCTAAAATCTGGGGGGGGGTTGTATTACTTTTTGAATAAATAGAGATTTTAGAAGTCTGTCCTATTTTTTTGTTTTTTGAATTAACCATGATGTTTCCAAAATCTACATTATATAAAGCCAGAGAACTAAAATGGGGAACCTTCTGGCACCATACGTAACGTCTAGCATATATATAATAAAGTATATACATCAACAAATGAACGTACTAAAGTATAACATTATTTTACAATGATAATGCAACTACTTTTAGGACACACTGCAGCAATAGATCAGATGAGTATGAAGTAATGTCAACCATCAGCCCATGTGCACCAGACGCGATCATTTCCCTGCCACACTCCTGCTGTCAGCTGTCTCGCACCATATTCATCAGTCTCTACATATTTCTAGTAATATTCAGGGGCGGCCGAAGATGTAACGCCGCCTGGGGCGAAGTTTAAAATGCCGCCCCCAGCCGGCGTCGGCGGGGGGGCCGGCATTTAAAACTTCGCCCGACGCCCCCCGGTACTTACCTTTAAGAGTCCTGCGGCGAGTCTCCCGCTCGCACGCGTGCGGTTGTTAATCTGAGCGCCGGAAATTGACGCCACTTCTGGCGCTCAGCATTACAAGCCGGCACCAAGACCGCCTGGGGCAATTGCCCCAGTCTGCCCTATTGTAGGGCCGGCCCTGGTAATATTACTTATTTAAATAATGTTTACAATGGATACTGTTATGGCTGGTCCACCTCAGTTGTTTGTACTTTCACCTCCTGTTTAATATACCTCCCTACTTCTCGATTGTAAGCTTGTTTGACCAGGGTCCTCCTCACCTTTTGTGTCAGTAAACTGTGATGTACCCCAGCCTAAGCCAACTAGGCCCATGCCTAGGGTAGCAGGTCAGGTGGGGTGGCAGTTCCCTGATACAAAACCAGGGGACAGATGTCCATCTTGGGCAATCAAAACCCTGGTGTTTGATCTCCCCAACCAGCCAGCTCAGCACAGTCTCCATGGACTTCCTTAACAGAAGATGCGCACCTTTAAGATAAGACTGTTTCTCTGTTTTTTAAGGGTCCACAGGGCTTTTTATTGTAACAGAGATGCTGACCATGTAGGTAGAGGGACTGGGGACGCTCTCCTAAGTAAGGATACTACTTTGCATGCCCTTGTTACCTACTGCACAACATTGCAGAATGTGAACGCCCTGTATAAATTATTAATAATAATTTACTTGGGAATTTACACCTTCTATCAAGACTGAAGAAAAGTCTCTTCATGATAAACCCAGCTAGAATTAAATGTCTAAAATTGCCCCTCTAATTGCTTTTCAGTTTGGTTGATTTTTTGGAAGATTTACTACGCTAGTAATTAGTACATCCAATTAATCTGCATCCCATACTAACTTCACCTACTAGCTATTGATCTTCATCTATGGACAATCTTCCATTAACACTTGGGTTATATTTCTCTGCAAGGCTGCAAACACTGACACAGCTTGGTGTACATGGAACAAATTTAATATAAGACAAGTATTCTTCACCTGAATCTGTTTTTAAAGGAGTATTACTTTGTACTGTGCTAATTTGCCTCTTCTCCGAGATTTATAAAAAAAAAAGAAAGGATCAGTAAAGGTAGTTTACAGGCACAGCAAGCAAAAATCTATTCAGATTAAATTTTAGTTTCTGTTTTTTCTGCGCTTGTTTTCACAGAACAATGTAGTTTTTCATCTGTTAAGTTTGGACGAAATTCTGAGGCCTTTTTTGATTCAAGGGCGTTCACAAAGGGGGGGGGGGGGTCCTGGCATCTTCTGGACTCACCTTTCACCTACAGCACCGGCCAGCCCAAGAACAAAATGCCGCCTGGGGCGAAAATGTAAAATGCCGCTCCCCCCATTATCAACCCTTCCTCTCCCTGCCGCCCCCCCATTATCTACCCTTCCTCTCTCCCCTCACGTACTTACCTTTCGGCAGTCCTGCGGTGAGTCTCTGCTCGGTCTCGGTGCTGGCTTGTAATGCTGAGCGCCGGAAGCCGGCACCGAGACCAAGCTATAGGGCTCGCAGAGGAGAGAGGGGTGCCGAGCGGGTACTGATAACTTGGTAAGATAAAACCACTCGGCGCCCCTCTCTCTCTCTTCTCGGCTTTAAAAAAAAAAAGGGCTTGGGGTGGCAAAGTGCTGCCCCTTCAAAAGTGCCACCTGGAGCTGTTGCCCCACTTGGCTCCATTGTCGGGCCGGCCCTGGCTGGAACACAACCACCAGTAGCATGTTAGAAATGTATCAAAGTAAGGCCGGTCTACACTGGCAGGTAGACACAGCTAGCCTCTTAGTACAGAAGACGATTGAGCAGTGTAGTAGGGCACTGGGCCGGGGCAGACAATGGCAGACAGACACATACAGCCACTTGATACAGGAACAAATTTCCATAGTATACAAACAATTTAAAAAAGTGGTCACCCCAGAGTAAGAAAGAAGAATTATTTTTAGGACCAACTTGGCCCTAGCCTTTGGGTCACAGAGAGCAGCCAGCATGTACTCTGGGGTGTCCATGATGCCTCTTATGTGACCTGCTAGCTCCTATCAGCGGTCTTATCAGAGCTTCAAACTCCATGTGTCGCCCAGAAAGACATTTTTTTTAGACGTCCTGTCCTCCAATTAGTGAATCGGGAAGATGACATCACTGCAGCACCTCAATATTGCTCTCAGTTCCCCTGAAAACAAACGGGCCAAAAAAACCCCAAAATGTTGTCTGAATCATTTTTGGCTATTTGCACACATCTAATAATTATTTTATCCATACAAAAATGATAGTGTACAAAATCTATTTCCAATTGTGTCCAGGCTTATTGGTTTCCCCCTATAGAAACATATGTTCTGCCTAGCAGTCTTATATCTAATTCAGTTTTTGCTAAAAAGTTTTTTTAAAAATTTTAGCAATATAATAATCTGTCAAAACTAAAATGATTGTACGAAAACTGATGGTGATGTTTGGTTTTGTAAAAATCTCACACTTTGTTATATTATAGCCATAAAATAATTCATATGAACATCCTGAATATTCTTTTTAATACCTTTATGAATTATTTATACATTCTAATGCATTTTGAAATTGTACAAGAAGGGTGTGAAAGCAAAGTAAGAAATATTTTAAAATGCATCATGTTGATACATTATAACTAATGATTTGTCAAATAAATAATGAAAAATGCATTCCATGGAAGAAAGTTATTTTCCTTTTTTTTTTAAGAACAAAATAGCAGGATAGGTCCATCAATCATCAATCAAGCTTTCATTGCAATACATGTATTTTTTATACATACCGTAAAAACGTGTATTATTATGACTTTCTACGAGTAATGGTTATAATTATTTTTATATTTTGTAATAAACCTTTATTTTTACTGATTTTCTTCTGTACTTTTAATTTGTTAAGTTTTTCTTGGAAGGATTGATAAAACATATACATTCTATACACTAAATGTGCCCATGGAATGGGGTTGAGGTCAGGGCTCAAATGCCTTATTGGACCTTGCTTTATGCAATGGGGCACGGTCATGCTGAAATAGAAAAGCATCTTCCCCAAACTGTTCCTACAAAGTTGGAAGCAGAGCATTGTCCAAAATGTCTTGGTATGCTGAAGCCAGCCCAAATCATGATTTCAATAATTAAGAGGTGTGTCCCAATACTTTTGTCCATATAGTGGTGCACAAACCAAGGTCCTTAAAGACATGGTTGGATGAGTTTGGTGTGGAAGAACTTTACCTGCCGCACAGAGCCCTTCCCTCAATACTATTGAACACCTTTGGGATGAACTGGACTGGAGATTGAGAGTCAGGCCTTCTAGTCTAACATCAGTGCCTGACCTCACAAATGTTCTACTGGATGAATGGGCAAAAATTCACACAGAAACTCCCCAAAATTTTGTGGAAAACTTTCCCAGCAGAGTGGAAGCCGTTATAGCTGCATAGGGGGACAAACAACATATTAATGTCTATGTATTTAGAATAAAATGTTATAAAAGTCCCTGTGTAATGGTGTAATGGTCAGGTGTCCTGATACTTTTGTCCATATATATATATATATATATATATATAAAATTTTCTGAGTTCATTAAGTAAATGATATTAAATGTGTGTCTTTAAACACATACATTATTAAACATAGTGAATACTTACTGCCTTAAAAACATACAGCAGGTGGTTTATCGGCCATAACAGTCCCGTTTAACCACTGAGGCAAGGTGAGATATTATTTGGTGAGCTAGGACATGTGCAAACTGCCAAGCTGGGGAATCAAGAAACGTTACTATGCAAATACCTGTGATACAGGTGCCCAGGCTAAAGGATGAATCTGAAACATAACCCATTGATAGTTTTAAAAAAATATACAGTATTTGCTCGTTTATAAGACGACCCCCCAAAATCAAAATATTAATTTAGGAAAAAAACAAAAAGCCTGAATATAAGACTACCCTATAGGAAAAAAGTTTTACCAGTAAATATTAATTCATGTAAATTATTTTTTCATGTTTAATAAAAGCTATGATTGAGAAAAATATATTTTTTAAATTTCCTTTTATTTGCCAACCTGCCCCCCCCAGTTATGCCACTCTGCCCCCAGAAATGCTTTATACCCCCCTATTTGCCACTCTGCCCCATGATATGCCTTATACCCCTATATGCCACTCTGGCATATAGGGGTTAAAAGGCATATCATGGGGCTGAGTGGCATATAGGGGGTTAAAATGCATTTCTGGAGGT
>VKOC01017277.1:0-12519 GCA_009364415.1 Spea multiplicata
TGCACCCAAATGTCAATGACATAGATTTATATAAATAAATGTACTAGAAATCAAGAATGAGGGAAACAGTGAGTTTACAAGTCTTTACTGACCACTCAGCTGCTTACATTGTCCTGATTTTGTTCCACTTCTGAAAAAATGATTTTGAGATTATAAAGTCTAGGCTAACTAAGACATTACAAAATCAAATAAAAGCTTTTACAGCATCTATTAGTGATGTGCTATGAATGTCAATGTGGCCTATGTTTTATACTACTTAACATCATTACATGCATTTAAGATATCATAAAACCATAACTTTTTACCATCATATCAGAAAATACGATGGGAAGAATAAACGCACAGAAAGTGGTCAGGGGGAAAAATCCCAGTGGTTGCAGAGCATGAAAACCAGTGTGTTATGATAAACTACAATCAATAGCTGAATTCAGGCCAAGAACAGGCTGGCAAAATAAGTGAAGAACAGCCATTTTTTTCAGTGCACTCTGGCAGATTAAAAGTAAAATTATGTAAACGCTGAAAGGTTTTAATGACAAAAAAGACCATAACCCTTTAACTTCTGGAGAACCATGCAGCGCTGTGCAGAAGACCACAATTAACCATACTACACCAATCAACCTATATGTCTTGTTCTTCATCATCAATCTTTCTGAATAAGTGCTGACTCCATGTAGGCTATGATGGTTCGTATGAGGTTTACCTACAAAATAATTATTACTTAATGTAATACTTTCAGAACTTGGAGAATGCTGTTTTAATCTTCCAAAGCCATAAAATTCAACTAGGAGTACTTGGGTTTACAGGACTGTCCAACCATGCCGGGTCTCTTCTATGAAAAGGTCCAGGCTGGCCCTGTATAATGCAAGCTCACAGATTTAACTGTGTATTTTACATGGTCTGCTGTGCCTTTCTTGAGATCGGCCCTTCATAATGCATTGTGAAGTTAGGGTGTTGAAACCCAGTGTATACACAGAGATTTAGGTCTTGATTTGCTGCATTAACTATTATTTGAATATCTTTTGCCAATTCATCGGTTGCATGTACATAAATATGAAAATCATATAATATTAAAATACAGAAAAGGCCTTCGTTCATTTGATTGCAGGAGATTGGGATTAACTGCATAAAATGGCAAAAAGCACAAAAATACACAAATCACTGAATTAGGTAGATATTGCTTGAGAAATCACGTTTGCTGCATCAATCGGAAGGCACTGATAGCTGCCAATCACTAAGCTCGTGCTGCATCCGGAGCAGAATTGATATTTATACAGATCCGATGCTAGGAATCAATGATTAATTAAACAAACCAGATAAAATAATGTTCATCATGCTGCTTACTGCTGTACATTTAAACAAAAGGCATTATTAAGACTTTAGGAACAATTACCAAAGCCACAAGTGCTGGAAGTCATCTTACTTACACGTATTGTTAGCCTTGTTAAACCTTAATTGTCCTGCTATCAGCATCCTTTGTTAGCTACAGGACATGTAGCTCCAAAGAGCCTCATTCTTTTCTTCCATAAAGAATCCCCAAGGTCTGACAGTTAAAACCATGGATTTCTCAGCTCGGTCCAACAGCGTCCTGATGAGACCTGCCAGAGCTTCCTTATTCTACAAAGGAGGAGCTGCTGGATTAGATCGCAGAAAAGCTTCCGAGCTTCTCCAATAGCCAGGTCTGTAGCGAGACGCCACATGTTGATATCAGAAGTCACTGCCTCCACTAGCCAGACACGAGCTACAAGAGCAATAAGGAAACGATAGCCCTGCGCGCGCACACATCACTACCCCATTGATTTCACGAAGACAGTGATGTATTTTCCAATGGATTCTGTACAGGACGCGAGCTTTACAAAGAATAAATTCAAGCTGAAAGTCAGCGACCATCAATCCCGTTAAAAACACCAGAGCCTCGAATTAACATCCACGTTCCCAGGTGGACATCACGTATTTAATACCACTCTGCTCGCTTAATGACTGGAGAACCCTACTGCAAAGCCAGCGCATAATTATTAATGCGAAGAAGATACCATGGGCAGTGTCTTTCAATCTGGCCCCCGCACATTCGGCATACTTTACCAATAATGCATATGTAGAAAGTGATTGCACATTAAACAGGTTTCACAGGCTGGCAATTAAACAGACAGCGCTCCCAGCTTCTAACCTTCGAGTCGGTGAAGGTGCATTGCAGCACTGGGCTGAATTGATTTAGTAGGAGATTTCTATTAGTGAGAGTGCTGTTCTCATCACAGAGTGCCTCCCATCATTTGGATGGATCACTTAAGAGAAGCCCAGAGCCGAGCTGGCACACTCACCAGGTTTTTTTTTTTAATTTTAATTAATTCGGTTAAGCGGCAACCCAAATACTGGAAATAATGAACGTCTAAATGGAAGTCCTGCCCAAACCAAAGCCACTGATATTGTATATAGCATCTACGTACCTCCCAAGTTTTCGCAAGACAGTCCTGATTTTCTGGCCCTGTCCAGCTTTTGCAGGGATGCTAACATACAGCGATCAGTAAGTTTGACATCGCAGGCATCCCCCCATAATGAAAAAAAAACACACACACCGCATAGATTTATACAAGTATGTTTTGGGGGGGTTTTACATGAAAAAAATGGACTTACGTGACTTTGTGGTTGACAACTCTACTCACTCTCAACTAAAATGACGATGAGAGTGATGGGAGTCATAGCTCTTAAAAGAAGGCACCCCATGAACAAAAAATACTTGTGGATATTTGCTTCTAATATTTTGATTCTTTAGCAGGGCGAGTCTATACTGCGATATACTTACACAGGCTGCGTGTGCACTCTACATGTACATACCACTATAATATTTATATATATTTACTTAGGGGAGGTGGAGTTTTGTTACTTTTGGTTTGACATAAAATGGAAATATTCTGAGGATAAAAATATGTTGTTATTTTCACCATTGTATTTGATGGGATGCACAGTCTGCCATAAACAAGGCATCTATGAACAGTTTCATTTATTCTGGAATTAAAAGAAATGGTTTCTCTAGGGTGTCCAGGCGTTCAAAGAGTTATATTGGTGAATTGGATCTGGCCAAACAACATTATGTACAAATGTACTTTTTCATGACAGATCAGCTATTTTTAAGAAGAAAAGTGTTCTCTTTCTGTTTTTGTTTTCAGCTCCATGTATTAGAATTCCAGTGGAAGTTTCCCATTTACAAAAATGTGTTCTTGTGGGTGAACATACTGTCGCACAGAATTCACTGGTTTGTTTTAATTTTATATAGTACATACATTTAACATATATATTACTAACATGGAATGTCCGCGCATAATGTTAGAAATCTAATTTAACTTATAGACTGTGAAAGACATGTCCAATGGTCTGTGTGTCACGACCAGGGTACAGGTTCTGGATCCGCGCTGCAGAATCAGCGCCCTCTGGAGGAGAGAGGACGTACTGCCACCAGGCACAGGAGACAGGTAGTATATCACCAAAAATAATGAAAAGGTGGAACTCAGGAACAAAAAATAAATAAAAAATAACAACGGTTTCCGAGGGGTCAGGCAAAAGAGTAGTCGGGGTCACAAGCAAAGGTCAGGGCAGGCAGCGATACAACGGAGGTCAGGAATAAGCAGGAGTCAAAAGCAGAAAGCTAAATCAGGAACAACGCTAGTGGAAGGCAAAAAGGCACTAACACAGGCAATGGTGTAGTGCCAAATGAGGGTTTAAATATCCCTCCAACAATATGGATCCTCCTACCCTCCTAATTAGGGGGAGGAGAAAAAAGAATAAATGTCGCTTTAAGAGCGACATGAATATTCATGAGATGAGCCGTTCGCGCATGCGCCCCGGAATTATCCCGCGAACTCGCCGGGGACGCGCGTCTCTCAGGCGAACGGACCCGGCGGCTGCTCTCCGCGACGGCACGAGCCAGGGAAGCCGGCTCGGCAGGCGGGGGGGGCCGATGGTAGGGGGGAGCTGCGTCTCGGCGTCCCTGCCGGCAGCCCGACGGAGGAGGAGGTAACACCAATGGCCAAGCCATGGCAAAGATCAGCCAACATACCACATGGCCTCTGGTGGTAAACCTATGCTTCCTAGCGCTGGCCTTTGCTTGGAAACCGTACATGTTGCTAATTCCATGATAAAACCAACACTGTTGAAGGACCTTATTCAGGCTGTGGCTCTCAAGGAAAAAAAAGTATGGGTCTCCTCTTGTAGTTGGACATGAAGTAAGCAAATTCATAGATTTAGACAAAAAATGTTTAAATTAATATCCCAGTATTCACAGATTGATGAATAATCAGGAAGTGAAAACATGTTCGCAACACTCAGACGCTGCTCAATAGAGGCTAGCCTTCTAAACCCCGTTCCTCAAAAAAACGACCATCCCTAAATGGTGGTGGCCTAGGCATCTTGTTAAAATTGAAGGGATGATGGATAGAGCAAAATACTCAGCAAGAACTTCAGACTACTAAAAAACTAAAGGTTGGGGAGAAATTCTTTTTTTGCTGAATATTGACTTAAAACCCCCCAAAAAACCCAAAAAAGTGAATGTCCTGGAGTGGTCAGCACCATGATCTCAATCCACTTTAGAATCTGTGGCACTATTTAAAAATCATGAGCCACAAGCAACACTCAACCAACCTGGGACACATCTTCTCACAAAAATAGGCAAAATCACTCCGACACCGTGTGCAATGCTGGTACATATTTAAGAAGATTTTAAGCACCTAGTGCAGTAGAATGTGGCTCTGCCATATATTAACGTGAAACAGTTAAATATTGATGCACACAACATATATTCAATTCATGTATCAGCTTATTTTTTGAAAATTTTCACATAATATTTTTTTTCATTACTAAAACTTTTTTATTTTTGTATTTCTTTAAATAAAATATACATAATAAAATTTCAGTTTACCATTTGTAATTCAGTAATATAAAACATATGGGTAATAATATAATATAATAACAATATAATACAATTACTTATGAGTAATTATTATTTTGCAAGGCACAGTATATATATCTATCTATCTATATATATATATATATATATATATATATATATATATAGATAGATAGATATATGCACACATACACACACACACACACACTTTTTTCCCTTGAATTTACCCGCTACCTTACCCTTGCCCCCTTTAAAGGATTCCATAGATAGAAGTGGCTATAGTGAAGCATTCTGTTCACAGGAGGGGATACAGTAATTATTTGTATAGCTGTCATGCCCTTTTTGTTATTTAATATATTCCCTTTTCTACAATTAGTTTTCATGCTTCAGAGGTTAAGACAGAGCTTTATATTGCCAACCACCAACCCCAGAGGTAAAGGGAGTCTCAAGGCTTGCAATTTTTTTGCTTGTCCTTTCTGAGAAATAAACAGCTTGCCAATAATTTATTTTTTTTACAGAGTAAGGGATATTTTTGTGGGCTAACAGTTTTGGAAATAATAGCTTTCAATAAGTGCAACCCACATAGACTCCGTGGGTAAATTTTAAATATAAAATATTAGCTTCTTCCCAGTGATGCTGCTGAAACTTAGGAGCGAACTAATTAAGAGTTCACTGGAGACAATGAAACCATGTAACTTCCCAGTTAGTTCAAAATATTAATTATCAAGATCGGTTAGCATCACCGGTAGGTAATGGTATTAAATATGAACATTGAGTAAGGGGCCAACCTTTCAGACAACATTCAGAAACAATAGAATCAACATATAGCGCAAAAAAATTAAAATAAAAAATAAAATATATATATATAGAAGAACTTAGAAGAACTTAATAGGGCCTGACTGGAAATGAAAAGCAGCCTTGTAATCTGTAAATGATGTACATGTGGTAATTTCTCTGATATAAAAAATGTAAACCATGATTCGATCATTTAAAATGTCACAAATATGTTGTTTCCAAAATCAGTAGTTAAGTTCTCTTTTCCTTTCTTTTGAGAATTTGCACAAGAACCCTGATAGAAGCAAGTGTGGTAAAAGAACATTAAATTCTATTCTTTTATGAGGCCGAATTACTCTGTATTATTATTATTTTTTTTAATTTGGTGCTATTTTTGAGTTATTGTGTAACATCTCTTCTTTTTCCTGATGTTGGTGCCTAAAATTATTGTACGTCTTCAGGAATGAAAAAAAAAAAAGTAGCAGCAAAAAAAAAAAAAAGGGAATTAAAGATAAAATAGGAAAATATTCCTGTTAAATACATAATTGGGATAAAACATGCAAAAACAACAAAAAACTAAATCTTAATGAATTTATGGCCTTCTAATGTTAAACTTTATTAAGTGGCAGAACACAATGAGCATATGTTACGCTTCACCTTTCATAGGTATCGGTATATTTTATTATTAATATACATATTACACAGCATTGCACTAAATAAAATACAAACTTCTAGACTCTTGCATTTGATGCTTCTGAATATCTTGGGTGTGCAATTAGTGTAACAGTGTGTCCTGTGGTTGTAGGTAATAATACGTTTACATTAATATTAGACCCTGGACTTGACGACTAGCAAGACTCATTTTATTTACTTAGGCGTTTTGTTGGTAAATTCTGTTCAGACAGTGAGATGACTTTCCTCACTGGAGTTTAGCTTTAGAATACTTTGGGAATTTGTTATGCAAATGGCTTGGTTAGTGAATACACAATCCCTCTGCCTAGTGTAGGGACTAATGCACAGTTAAATTATGACCAGTTGAATGATACAGGGCCAGCTCAGCCCTTCAAGCCGGAGATACCTGCCAGTATGCTTCCTTTATAGTAAATATTGATGTAAAAGGATGAAACCACAACTCTCCCTTTAGTAAATAAACCCATGTGTTTAGCAACTTGAGAGAAGGGTTTTGCTTTAAATGCCTTGACTTTTGAAAATGCACCGAAAGATGTGGATGGACTTGCTCATCTTATATGAAAAACGAATTAAGAGTTGTCTGCACTGGGCTCAAATCATTTCAATATTCTAACATATTCATAGGGTCACTTAAACTGCCCCCTCATAGCCTAAAAATATAAATAGAGTATCTATCTATAAGATAGGCTTCATACAAATCCTTATTTTCTGACAACAGCGTGTTAAGTACCGGTATTACTCGCCACATTTCTCCGATAGGTGCTGTCCCAGAAAGTGCTTTTTATGAGTCCTTACCTAAGAAGGATGATTAGATGGCTCCTACAGAAAATGTATACACCAAGTCTGCCTGCAAATCAGAACTCGATTGAGTTTATTCATAGGCTAGACAAACTTTTCAAATATAAGGCATGCTGTGGCGCAGCGCAGAACACATCAACAGCTTTGCCATGTATATGTGGGCATACCATTTGTACAATCTTTCACATCGGAAACACCCAAATATTTGTAGGGACTCTATTGCGTTGCAGCATAGCACCAACAGCCATTTTTACATTGGTCTGTAGTCTGTAGGAGACAGTACAGGTCCAGGCTGGCACTTTAAGGCCAGCGGCTGCCTGATGATGTAGGTGCGGCCAGGCGTATCGGCCAGGCGTATCCAGGTGTGCCAAATGGCCAGTCCGGGAATTCCCTGGCACAACACTTGTGATGTAATGACTCCCTCACACAATACACATTAAGCATGATGTCACACGCTGATGGTACACGTGCCATGTGCTCTGGTGTCTCAGCATGGGACATTGAAATACAGTCAATATGAATAATTGTATGCTGGCAAGAAAAAGTCTGCTTATATTATTGCCCAGTCAGTATCCCATGCAGTTCAACCAATGATGAATGCACATTATACATTACAAGTACTTTATTTCTCTGTATGGGAAGAAGCAGCAGGAAAGTGCCATTGAAATAAATGGTAGTATATTTTTTACACATGCCCATAGGGGTCTTAGTAGAGCCCCTAGGAACTTAACGTGGATCTCCTGCGGGTAAAATGAATCCCTCCATGCATTTGCAAGGTCTAGAAATGATCATTTAAAGCAGGTTCATATGTATCACATCCATTGTGTGATGGCCTGGACTGACCTTTTAACTTGCTATATTGCCCATATTAATGTTATTGGTAATATTGGTGTATTCTCCTATTTGTTACACTGCTACCAGGCAGGCATGAATGAATGAATGAATTCCTTCACTCTAACCAGCTTTCATTTAATTTAATTCTATTTAATTTAGTTATTATTTAGAGACATTATATTCCACATAGCAAGTAGCACCTGGCATAATATTTTGCACACAAACAAAGTGTTAATATAGAGCCCTGCTCAAAAGAGCTTACAATCTACAAGCTAGACCTTCAGTAACTGGAAAGAACATTTTTGACTCACGACGGGAACCAGTTATTTTAATAACCAACATCTGATACGTATTTATTGAAACTGTTGCATTTTTGGGAAACATAAAAACAAATGATCTCTTGTGAAAAATCAAGTTGGAAAAGAAGGGGATTTATGCTCTATTTATTCTTAAAGAATTCAATAAATGCATTTTATTAGGGCTAGCCTGGCAATGGAAAAGAAAGTGGGGGGGGAATGACAGCTGATTAAAGTGAAAAGACAAGTGGAATGTGTGCAGACTTTAATGGAGAGACATTTAGAAGGTCAAAGTATCTTATTATTCGATTCCACAGTGAGCACCTTTAAGCACATAACAGGACTTAATCTTCCTTTTGCGTTTCATTCCTCTAACAAAACCAATTCTCCAGAATCCATTTGACATTTTACTGATTTACTCCACGGGATCTCAGGTCCGGCTACCAACCCTGCTGGGTTTCAAGCCTTAAAACCACCACTTATTGAACAAAACCAGCCCAATTAAATGCTGCTATAAATATTCTTATTTCTCATTTGAAGTACTTTTCAAGCACAAAGCTTGATTTTGTTTTTATTTTATTTTTTTTTCTGTCTTATTTGTATTCACCAGGTATTAATATCATAGCTACCGAAAGGCAGTTGTATTTAAAATATATAATTAAAAAAAAAACAGCACACTGTGCTTTTTTTTTTCGTTTTTCCTCCCCATTAAGTTTATTAACATCCAGCGTTAACAGCGCTTTAATAGGCTTAACCCCTTGTGCGTGGTATCACATTTAGGTTTCTTAAATATAACGGGCTCCAAATTCAACCCGAGGAGTTAAACCTATACTAAAATGAGCCACGAGTAATTAATATCTACCAAATTATTGTTATTTTATACCAATAAATATATATTAAATTATTTAGTCATTTTCTTTTTTTGGTTAAAATATTATTCCATTTTTTTTAGTTGTTACATATGAAATGTGAAAGTCCTAAATTAGAGTTTATTGTTTATATAATCGATTTTGATGTTTAATAACATTGGAAAAAAATGCAATTCTTTTTTTTCTCTTACATGGAACAAAAATTACCCTATATATATATTAAATATATGACACATTTTCTTGGACAATGAAGATAGAATAATGATAGATAATGAAGCAGAAACGAACAAAAAAAAAACAAATTGATTGCTGGTAGTGTTAAATAATATAGCCAGTATTGCTTATTACATAGGAATTGTTTTCGTTGTTTATTAAGGGAAATCTATTTCCTTTAACAGGTGTTCCGTACATCTGACGCAAACTCGAATGATGCGCTTTATCGATCTACTCACTGGAATTATTAACCATATATATGCATGTAAAAATATGTGCATGTATGTAAAGCAACGAATTAAAAAAATATTTAACCCTTTGTGTGCTAAAGACTTTATTCATCAAGCAACGTAACGCACCCATCCCGATTATCAATACCACCGGGAGAAAACGATCGTACCAAAAAAGTAATTTATATTATCAGTTAATATTAATATGCATTATTTTTCATTGAGCACATTTTTTCGAAGCGATCGCGTGTATTTATTGCTTTATATATATATATATATATTTTGCTTATGTATGTATATATATATATTATATATATATATATATATACTATATATATATATATGTTATATATATATATATATATATATATATATGTATATATATATAGCATAGAGTACAGTGCCTCTGCCATGCCTTCCAGTCTCGGGCTTCCCCTGCTGTGCTGTCCATGTGCAATCGGTATGCTCGGTTATGTGCAGACAAGTCTATAAGACAAGACTATTACCACATAAATAGCTTATACAGAGAGGATCTGATAATAAACTAATGGCTGAATATATATATATATATATATTAGAGTCACCTTCCTCGTTTATTTAGTTGACAGCTTATATAATGTGTATTATCTTGCAGGGGAGTATATATCATTCCTGCACAGTGCACTATATGCTGTAGATAGCCTGTGCATGTTATATGCTGTACTGTGTCCCGTGTGCTATAGCTCCGGCCCGCACAGCGCAGAGTAAACATGCGTTGGCCAGGATGCAGTCTGTCAGGTGTAGCCAGGTGTCGTTAACCCCTCCGCTCCCGGGCCCAGCTGTGGCCGATTGCACGGCCCCCTGATACAGTTAACGCTCGGGCTATTTTAATACATCACATGCCCCAATGGCTCTTCCTGTTTGGTGGTGAAAGTGACGGCGGGATGCAGACACCTGGTAGGGGTTCACAGCAACGGTCAAAATATATTTATACTCCTTTCAAACAAATGCATCTACAGCCCCCCCCCTCCCCCCACCGCATTCCTCTGAGGGAAAACACAATGCACGTGGAGTAAAAAGTTACGCAAATAATACATTATCTTCCACAACCTGTAATCTTTTTATACTTATATGACTTGCTACATTGCTATTTTAAATGGTGCAAATAATATATATATAAATATATATACAGCAGATATATATATATATACAGTATATATGTTGATATATATATATATAAAAATGTGTGTATATATATATATATATATATATATATATATATATATATATATGTATAGGTTTTGCACCAAAAAAATAGCAAGCTACCAATTACATACATATATATATATTGAGTACCCACCACTGTACCCAGTATGTTCAGAAATCTTATTGAGATTGAGAGGGCCATCTAAGGTATGGGGGAGTAATTGCCCCTAAGGCTGCCCTGATGTTAAGATTTTGGGCAACTGTCATTGTTTTTCATGTTTATTACTTGCAATCTTGTAGCCATTGGTAATCTTGGATGCATTTGTATGTTGGACAGGACTGAGAATGTGTTTTGGTTTTGGGCCATGATATCACAAGGCCATTTGGCTGGGCTGTTGATGAATGTTGCCAGGTTGCCAGTCCTCCCCAAGTGATGTGTGAAGCAGGACTGGGCTCCTTGGCAATGGTGTCATGTCTAGTGGTCCAGCAGCCCCTCTGCTGCATAACCAGGAGGATACCACTCTATTGGGCAACCAGGCTCCTTAGTGCAGTGCTCCTCAAGGCACACCTAACAATCCAGGGTTTTGACAGCACAGAGGGAAGGGGTGGCTTGTGCATTACCCTGAGCTAGGTCTAGTGAAGCCTCAACCTAAATGGACCATTGCCATTCCCTTTAGCTGTAGTTGGACAATGAGTTTCATCAACCGCATTCTGTTGAATGTAGGTGCAAGGTGTAAGCAACGTACAATGCCTTTTTTATGTGTCAAACATTTACAATTAGTGGGAAAGAAGGAGTCTTGGACATCTCTGCCCTTCCATTTAAAATGTACATGTGATATTATCCAACCAGTGCTCAACAGTGGATTCCACCAAAGCTCATTGACTACTACTACAAATATACTTTTTTGATTATTTTTTTTTTGCATCATA
Organism: Spea multiplicata; assembly: GCA_009364415.1. Taxonomy (NCBI): domain Eukaryota; kingdom Metazoa; phylum Chordata; class Amphibia; order Anura; family Pelobatidae; genus Spea; species Spea multiplicata. The sequence goes on from VKOC01017277.1 coordinate 11,714, forward strand.
CTTGGTAGCAAAGTTACTTTGAGTTGTTAATTTTAACAATACTAATATATTAACATATTCGTGTTTACTTTAGGAAAGACCTATCCAGTAATGTTCTCTGTGCAGTAACACAAGGCTCTTTTCCAAGTTGTCACCAAATGGCCAAAATCATAGCTGAATGAGCCATTATTGGCTTAAGTTGAATACCTCACTCGGCCTGGCTTATCAACGATGGAGAAACATAAACCAAGCTCTATTTTATACTTTACTAAAATATACATTTTAGTATACTGTATGGATGTGAGGGGCTTGATGAGCTGGCCAGTCCATGGAACCCCACTTGCCAACTCTTTTACTTCCTAGCAGATATAGCCACATCAACATATATATATTATTAATCATTTTTTTCTTTCTAATGATAAAAAATAATATCTACAATAACATGCTTTTATTCAAAGCCGCTTCCAGACAACATCTCTATTCACCTTCTGTTTATCTTGTTAAGCAATAAATACAATGCTCTTCTTTGCTTTTTTTTTAAGAAAGGGTCAGATAGCTTTCTGTGGGTAAAACCAGGATATTTTATGGTAAGGTACAATCTAAATCTGTTAAGCAATTTTATCCTATACCCTGTGTGTAAATCTTTCCAAATCCCATTTTTGTCCTGTGGAGCATTTTTATTGCAGCATACAAATTAATTGACCCCACAGGATTCCATGGAATTTCGAGAGATTCTCAGTAGAGTTAAAATCAGAGGACCGCTGGCAATGAAACATTGCATGCTTGATGCAAAATATTTGCTCAACCACTTAGGTAGAAATGAGTAC